>VXBH01005134.1:0-71662 GCA_013400035.1 Rynchops niger | reverse complement strand
CTAGAGGGCTTTATACTGTGTTCCAAATTATCTTGAATGCAGAATTTATGATGCTATCTGATTTATTGCTAAGTAAAGTAGTAGTTACTAGGTTAATGTTGGGGTTTTCTTTCTTCCTGCAGAGTTTACTTTTTATAAGATCCTTAATCAGAAAGCTGCTGCTTACTCCATGACAAGTTCCTTACTGAATGAGCATAGTGTATCAAAGCCAACTCCCATAGAAATTGCAAAAGCCCAGAATGTTACCCAGTCTTTCCCAAACTTGACCAATTGCTCCTTCCCTTTCCATTCCTCTTTCCACCATCCCACTGCACTATACTGTGCTATTGTTTCGGTTCCTATAGTCTGTAAAAACTCTGTAGACAGCCAACATTTGAGGATGGTTCCTGCTGAAGCCCATGACAAAGACCCATGGGTTCTCTCCTGGTATCTCAAAGAGAGTTGCAGTTCCAAATCCTCCCCTTATTGGGTTCCTTATGGAGTGCAGTCATGTGTTAAAGGAAAACATATGCCATAGGCAGAAGAGGAGAGGAACCATATCCCAACAGAATGAAAAACCTAAAATATATCATGGAAAAAGGAAAGGGAGAAAATCCAAAGAAATCATGCCTAGACAGTCTGGTTTCTCCTTTGTCAGGATTAAAAGAGTGTGCTATCTTTAGGAAGACATTTGTTGCGATAATGAAGATTGGGCATTTAGCAGCCTAAATAAAATCAGGTTCCTATTCCCACAGATGCATTTTTGTCTAGCGTCTGAGGCTTAGAAAAGGAGTGTTGCGGATTTTCCTTACCCATTCATAGGAAGCATCTAAATGCTGATCTTTTTGCAAAAAAAAAGAAAAAGAAAAAGATAAAGAAAAGAAGAAGAAACGGGAAAATGAATCTCTTGTCAATTTGACCCACCATGGGTTTTTTTTTGCATTATTGATATATCTGTAATTTTCATCTGCCCTTTCTTCATTGTATATATTTATGTATGTGTATTCTTTTTCCACAAACCTGCAGTGCAGTGCAAAGCTAGATTTAAATATTTTCAGACTGACTGTACCCATCATTTGCATTCCACTGACTCATTCAGAGCAAAGACATCTGAGCAGAAATACAGCAGATAAAAGAGAAACCATTAATCCAGGGAAGATTACTGGCACAGAATCTTTATCCTGTATCCTCCCTGAAATGAGACAAAGATCTTACTATGTACATCCCTCTGGCTTAGCTTCAGAAAGTAAGCAATACAGTACTGTAGACATGGTACTTTTTAAAGGCACATTACATTGGACTGAAACTTCAGCCTTCTGACAGAGCTTATTACTGCTGAGGTGTTTTTCTGTGGTTGTTTTCTCAGAAGACTCTTCAGCACCCCAAAACTGCTCTTTGGCTCATGCAGTGGGTAAGACAACACATCCCTTATCTACTCCTAAAAAGACAGCGTATGTCTCCTGGAGAATGGAGACTGCTCTGTAGCACATCGGTTATACACATATTTTACAGCGTTCTCGCTCATGCTGACACCTCATCCTGATGTGAGCTGTAAATGCCAGTTAGCTTTTAATGAGTCTAATAAGGCTAAAGCTTTCCAGATACTGGTGCTTCAGCTCTGGAAGGGGGGGTGGGGGTGGGCTGAGGATGTTGAGGAGGCTTGCCCTTTTCAGGAGACACTCATTCTAGGTGACTTGGCATATTAGATTTCAGAGTGCAGCAGGCTTTTATCTCCCTTTGCTGAGAATGTGGCAGGCTGCAGTTGCTTTTCTGTTCGCTGGTTGTTTGTCTCTCTCCCTCTGTCTTTGTCTCTGTGATATTGATCCTCAGCTAAAAGAGCTGAGATAGACAGAGCTTGGGAAGCATCCCTTTCTTCTCTGGCAATAGGTGGAAAACCCACTTGCCATGCAATTACCATGCTGTCTCGGCTGCTACAGGTCATTGCCCATCTCCTGCAGGAGTATTTCCATGCCATAATAATAACAAAACCTACTGTAGTCAATTAGGGGTTCCACCTGAAGCAACCCAGAGGGCTAGATGGCTTTCTGGAGGTAGTTCCATGTGCTTGTGACCTTATCTTGCTATAGTTTGTGTTCAGCTATGAAATTAAATTGTAGGAAATGATTCAGTTTCGAATCATTCTATTTAGACTGGCAGAAGCCAAAAACCCTCCTGTGAGCTACAACAATGTGGACTGTTATTCAGATGGGAAATGTAAATACTTAAGCATGCCTGATGAATTGGACCTGAAGTGCAAACTGTCCTGAAGCTTGGATCTTCAGCATTTATTCCATTCAGTTTTGTTCCTCCTGAGCCTCTTGTTCAGGTGAAAAGTGTTTTCCTTTTGTTGTCTCTGTCTAGGATAAATGTATATTAAGACCTCTGGAAAACAGCTAAGTGCAACAGGAACCAAGACCTGGAGGAAGCTTGTTTCTAAACAATTCAGCATCCTCTTCCAGTTAAGAGCAGAAGAACATTTAAGTACATGGAAAAAACCTTGCTGTTATGGACAGTTAAGCTTACCAAGAGTAAACCGCGATCTCTTTGTTGATTTAAACTGACAAAAAGTGAGGTCAGAGGCAAATCTTGTTTCTTATGTAATCCAGAGCCTACGATCTACAATGGCTTTTTTTCCTTAGTAATGTTCACATTATCCATTAAGGGTGACTTGATTTCAGGTGTCAACCTAGCGGTCTGGGTAATAATCTTACTCAGTATGAACCTCTTATTTATTGAGTGTTCTTTGCCTGGTTTAAACTGCATTTTCTCCTCCTGTACATATCAATTATCTTTCCTGCTCCTTTTTAGACTCTGTCACCTTGCCAAATATTGAAATAGGAAGGTTTATTTATTGCAAAGGATATGCAAAAAAAAGAAGGATATGTCTTTCAGTGTGCTCTCTTGCTCTTTATTGTTCCTTAGATTTGAAAGGCAAAAGTGCAGTTCTTGTAATTGTGAGAGTTCTTCTTGCTTCCTGCTGGAAGTGTCCCTTTTCTGCCTCTCCTCTGGGCATTGCCTCGAGGGCCCGTGCCTTGCATGCCCCCTTTGAACCACAGCTGTTTGTTTTGCATTGTGCCACATTTGTTTAGAATTTGACCAAATGACATTATGGATGAGCGATGGGAGGAACAGCTTGCAAGGGAACTTCAAGTAATCTTAGATCTGCTAGTTGTCAGCTGCATTGTGTTACTATGCAGCATGCTCATTCCTCTTTTGATGTCTTTGCAGATGTTTTAAGCTTCACATAAAAAAAAAAGAGAAAGTATTTATACAGGCACATTACCTCACCTGAGATGGAGTCATTGTGCTGTATGCTTTACATACAGTAAAAAATGCTTCTCTGTTCCTCCTACGAATTTAGCATCTAAATGATCAAGACAGATAAAGCTTTGGAAGTGAAAGAGAGGTCCAAGGTCACCTCTGCAGGAAAGCAACAGAACACATCTCCTGTTCTGCAGTCAGGTGACAGTCTGTCCTGTCTTTTTTATAGCAGCTTCGATAAGATGACATTTCACAAATCTGAGAAACAGACGCTGCCCATTTCCATACTTGCAGGAAGGGTGTCTTCAAGTGAGGAAGCTTGATTACAAAGTCTGCTGAGTATGTGAAGGAAAGAATGAAATATTGCACTTGCCACAGTCCTGATTTTGTTCTTCTCTTCTGTTATCTAAAGGGAATATAGTATGATCTTTGTTCCAGTCATTGCAAACGGTTTCCAACCTGCTGCAAGAGCAGATGTGTGGAATGGGACCAGGACTTTTTCTTTTGTGTGGTTGTGTGTGTGTGTGCAAACATCTGTGAAATGTCTGATTTCTAGAAATCATCACATGCATAAAGTTAAACCTATGGGCAGGTATTTTCATGTTGCAGGACTGGGGATGTTCATCACCTGCAACAGAAAAGAAAGTTTTTAAGGCCCTGCTGAAACCATCCTCTGGAATTCCTATTATCTCATAAGGCATCCCAGAGCAGTTTTGCAAAGCCTTGTAGCCCTCTCAGGCCCACTCATGAGGGGAGATAAGGCTGAGGAAAGAGCTGCAACTTGGCAGCTTGCGCTGAAAGAGGAGCAAAGACCCCTCCTGCCTCATGGTATGGAGATCACATCAATGCCAGGAGCTGCACTTGAGAATAAATGGAAGAATAACAGATCCCTGCATGTTGCCATGGAACTCTTCTGCCTGGGCTTCAGGCATGCTGTAAAATACGGTCCTTCCCTTTGTCCCTGTTTTAAGTAGTCCTAGTTAGTCTTAACAGTATTACTATGCTCAGCAATCAGTATTATCCCCATATAGCCATTTGTAGATCTGCATCCCCTGACTTCTTGCTTGCACACTTTTCCAGACCACCATGCTCTGCTGCTTTCCCCGCTCTTGATTCTCCCAAGCAATCTTTCACCACCACAAAGCCTAACACATAGAGAAAAGTCCTTAAAAAAAAAGAAAAAAAAAGTTGTCTTAGAGATGGCTGAGATTTTTTTTTTTTTTTATAATTTGTTGATTTGCCAATTACACTTTCACAGGTTTCCCTCTCATGGTGTCTGTAACTTGACATTATGAACCTTCCTATTAAATCAACTGCTTCCTGAACATTAGGTGGTAGATTGGAGGAGGAACCAAACATGTTTTCAAGGAAAGCTAATACTGATAAGGTGCTGGCCGCTGGCTGTCCTGTTATTGTTAGAATGCACATTCTCTCCCTCGAGTATAGAGCACCTTCTGATGGAACGCTTCTTATATTGAAAAACGACAAGCATTAAGAACCCCATGCCACTTCATTGCTAAAATATTTACTAGAGCATACTTGCTTCCTCCCTCTGAAAGTGCAGTGTATTTATAGGAGCATCCTGTAATGAAGCATCATGCTCTGAGCAGTATTTTTGAAGAATAAGGCAATACTATGTGTGATGGGGTGGGGCAGGGCTCTTCTGTTGTCCCCTCCTGTTAGCAGGTGTTGGAAGCCTGCAGGGAGCTGCAGGAGTTGATTGACTGGAGCAGATTTGCTGTGGTATGCGAAGTGTGTTAAGTCCCTGCAGGCGATGGGAAAGGCTACTGCACTGAGGAATCTGGGGTCTGGGGTCTCTGTGGGAAACTGCCAGGAAAGACCAACTTTGGGTGAAAGGGGATGTTTAGGTATTTTTTTTTGTCATCATTAAAATGCCAAATCCTAGGAACCCATCAGCATGTAAGTACTATAGGTCAGATCCTCAACTGATGTGCAGTGTCAGGTCCATAATATGCTCTCTGTAGCAGCTGGGAATCCGAGGCTGTTGGGTAGAGGAAGATTCCTTCCCCACTTCATGGCTGCAAGTCTTAGAAATAATGTCCCTTAGCTCCTGTCCAGAAAGCAAGAGTAATGGAAGATGGAGGTCACGGAAATGACAAGAGCAACTCTTGTAATGCAGTGTTGTCAGCACAAACGCAGCAATTGATTGAAAAGTGTCTGCTAACCAGCCAGCAAAGAGCTCAATTAGAACTGAAATAGTAAGAGGGCCTATTTCTGAGTTTTATGATACCAGATTGCACCATCCAACCACTTCTAAGTCCTGATGATTTTTCTGTCTGGGCTGGAGTCATGTGGGGACCAAGAGCAATCTTGGACTGAAAGAAACTGTGTACCCAATGCAGTGGTACAAAGCCTCAGCTTTTAAGAGGCACCATCATAAACACACCCTAAAATTGAAAGACAGTCCTCTGATCTATCTTGGGGATAAACAAGGACCACCATGAGGTGTGACTGAGGACTGCTTGAGCTTTACTGGAGACCACAAGGTCTCTTGGAGTCACTAGGTCTCCTGCATCAGAAACACATGATGGAGTTGACTCAAATAAAAGGGTGTATTGGGGCACAAGCTGGACAACATTTAAGGAAGCCATGATTAACACTGGATGCAGGAGAACCTATTGAGGCCTCTCAGATGCATGGGGACTCTGGGACAGCTTGTTAATGTTGAAGGTCACATGCTTGAGCTCTGACTGAGGAAACAAAAGCCTTTTAGACGGTCAAGGATGTTTTCTAGCTGTCCTGATCTCCAAGGAATGTCATATGGGAGAAGTATGACAGAAATGAGTAGACTTGGTGATCTGGTGGAGTAATAGCACTTAGGGACGTGGACTGCAAAGCAGGGTGAGCAGGCACAGGGCGTTGTTAAATGAGCCAAATATGTACACCATTTGGTAACAGTGGGCAGGAGACGTTGGCAAACAGGGGCAGAAGTGACTTGTCAACACAGGGGTTCTGAATAGCAGGGAACGGTGTTTAGAGAAGAGAGGTCTTTGCAGATAGACTTAAGTTCTCTGTGTGTGCTAAGATTAGCTGTTTGAGGAACAGCTAATAGACCCTGGGAATGGGTAAACTCAATGTGTGAAGTTCCATGGCTTGGAGCACCATCGATCACACTGTACTGCGGTTGTTTCATTTTTCAAATGGATCTAGTCTGAGTGCAATGAACTGTTCAGCAAGAGGTATTCTGATCTCTTATTAGGTATTAGCAGTGCACTAATAGCAGTGTAGTGCAACGTTGAACAACCAGTTATGTGAAGGGTTGCTTTATCAAGTAAGAACGTATAAAAGAGGTTCTTGATTTCTTGTGTCATTGCTGAACTGGGATGGTTGCTATAAGAATGACAGTGTTAACCCTGGATATATTCCAGTTGAGTAAACAATTTTTGTTCAACCACGTTGTGGTTTGTATTTGCAGAATGCTTGCCTGCATAGTGCTGAGTGCAACATAAAAAAATGGTATGTGTTCTTATGGCACTGGTGATCTCAGCTGGCTTTATGGGGAAAACCAGGCACATAGTGTCCCAGATAATGGGATGATGAACAGAACTGCCTCTTGATGTTCTTCTATTATACCCTCACTCCCACCCAGAGCTCATTTTTTTCTGTTAAAAGGTAGAACTATGCACCACTTTTCCTGGTGTGAATGGCTGCAGTATTTTAAGAAAGGATCTGAAATCTTCCACTGATTCAGTTGACTGTGACATTCTTTTGAAAATCAGTCCAAGTTCACTCCAGAGGTGGCTGCCTCTCATAGTCAGGTGAAGGAGTAAGTGTGCTATTTAGTTTGCACAAGGGTGGCAGAAAGCAGACATGGATTTGAGCACTGCTTACTCATGCTAAGTAGCCCTGCACCTTGCAACTTGAGAAGCCCTATTGAACTTCAAGGAACTGCTTGTGAATCAAGTCATCGCCTACTGTGAGCAGAGGTGACCAACTGTGTCTCTCATATGGTTGAGTGTTTTGATGCTGAAGGCTCAATACAGATGCAAGCAATTATCACTATTATGCTGTTGTTGTTGCAGACATCTTTCCTTGGCAACAGCCATTATTTCTAACTAGTTAACATGTTTGGACGTCCCTGAAGGTGTAATGCAGTACTATTGTAAGTGAACTCTATATATTTATTTGAAACTAACCAACCCAACTTAAGAATTAAATGTCTCATCCAGAAGTCATTGCTACGGTGGAATAGAGTTGTGGTAAAAGCAGTTCAGGCTTCAGAAAAGGTCACATAAAATGTTCTTCAGTGCTGCATGATAGGTAGACAATACCATCTTACAATACCCAGTTCTCGAGTGGGTACTTTAGGAGCTTACATTGCCTGGCTTATTCTACATCACGAAAAAAGGAGATCCAGTCATTTTATTCTGGAAAGTATTTTTCCCGTCTCTTTGGCTGTCATATGTATTTAACTGTAGTGCCCTCAAGGACAATGTGGTGGATCAGCATGCTAAAGGCTACGGTCTACGGCCTGGAGTTTTTCATTTCACATTGCTTAAGAATGGTCCTCTTTGTTTCCATTTTGAGCCACGGCTGAATTCTTACATGTTGTCTGATCTTCAGGCTCAAATACCCAAGAGAATAGGCAGCTGTGAATCAACCCTCTGTGTGCTTTCTAGCAGGTAGTCTAGCAAAGAAGGCAGTATGCTCCTTCTTATTTCTTTAAATTGATAGGGATTTGAAGGAAAAGACTTTAATAAAAGTCTCATGAATGATTATTTTCTTCCTGCTGATGATTCTGAACTGCATGCAGAAATATAAGAACCTTTTAACAGAGCCCTATGGGTTTAAACCCAGTCCTTTAGAATTATAATTAAAGCTCATTGTCTTTATGCTATCCTACACCTTATGAGAAGGATCACCTTTCTAATTACACGGTACCAGGAAGTCTGTCACATGCTTTCACTTAGTATTAATGTACACAGTTGCTCTGTTTTTTCTTCTCCTTCTTCCATAGATTCTATATTATGTTTTGGAAATTTGACATAATGATTTTTTTTTTTTTTCAGGCCAGATGTTTCATCCTGCTATGTTAAGTCATCTTGACATACTGCCATGAAATGGAAACAACTGCTAGTTTTAACATTGCTCCATATCTTTATTAAAAGGTACGTCTCATGCATCTTAATTCCCCATATACATGCTATCTTCCTTTCTCCCCCCTCTCCCTCATTACACTTCTTTCTTTTCCTCTCTAAAGAAGAAGGCATATTAAAATTTTCTTGCTGTTCTGCCTGAGTGGTTAATGAGGTTCTAGATAGCATAATGAATATGCAGTGCTATTGATTCTGTGTGTGTGTGCGCGCGCGTGTGCGTTTCTGTGTGCATGTCTTTAATCACAGCTGGAATGCAAAATCAGGCTCCACCTTTCAACTCTATCTCCATCATGCTGAGAGAGTGAGAGAGAGCGAGACTGAGACTGCTAGACAGCTCGAAAGAGATTGCAGCTCAGATGTCCTGGAAAACAGCAAATCCCTCAGACCTGGCAGATTCCGTTACCATGAGAACTGCAGATATTTCCATTGTGATGGCTTGCTCTAGCAGCCATCTGTTACACCCATTTGATTAGGAAGTACAGTTCAGCTTGTATGGGATTTTCGCTGCACCTTATCCCATGGCAGTGTACAGAAACTCTCTCTCTTTTTATATGCTAAACTCAATGTTTTTAAAGTGCTGTAATTTACTGAGGCTGAAGGCATTTAATGAAATGCTAGGAGGATGTCACTGAGGGACGGTATCTCTGAGAAGAAAGAAGCACATGAGATACATGAAGGGGATTAGTGTCCATGTATAAATAAGATCAACCCAGAAATTAACTGTATTTAGCAATTCCTCATCCTTGCCAGGGAGAGGAGCTTGATATACAGACCTCATGAAGCCATAATAAAATTAATAATTGCCTCCTGTTAGTTAATCCCACTCCATATATATTTATAGTATGCATGCAATAAATGCATGCAGTAAATATTTTTCAGGTCCTCTGGAAAAAGGGGGAAGGTGATGGCTCTCCCCAGATGCATGAAGTGGTGCAGTGACTGCACTGTGTAACGATTAGATTAGCTCTAAAAATTTAATGGTGCTATTTGACTTTTCCTAGACACAGAACAACCTTAAACTTTCTTGAAGGTTTGCTGGAATTTACTGATTAAAACAATTGTTTGGACTAGCTGCATCCCTCGGTGTAAATTTGCGGTGAAGGAAATGGTAATGGCACATCAAATGGTTATAAAAACAAAGGAGTCCCCTTCAATTAAAACTCTCCAGACATTCTTCCTAAGTGGCTGGCATTCCAGATTCAGGGTAATCTTATGCGTGGGGTAGTTGCCTGGAGTATCTTAAAATGACTGAAGGTCTTGTAAACTCGGTGAAGCTAATTAAATGCTCACACACTGAAATGAATTTCTGATTGCTGCTAAGGAGGCATTGAGGTCAGCTCCTCTTTTCATTGCCCCCACTTTATGGCCAATGCCAGATACTAAATAAATCAGATCCTCAGAATCAGGGGCTCTGTGTTTTTGTTCCTCTTACATATTCTCCCACCCGGCTGAACATAATTCCTTATCCGTCTTCATCTCGGCATGAAAAGTTTTCTCTTCTATTGTTTTTCCTCACATAGCACCAGATTACCATGGAGAAGACTATGATATCATAAGAAATGAATGAGCATGTTTCTCACCATGGGTGAAATATACATTCCAGACCTAATAAAGTCAGAAATCATGTAATGGGCCTGGTAAAATGAGCTGCTTAGTTAGTGTAAATATAAATGATTCTTCTTTAGGACTCTACTTAAGCTAAGCAAGTTCTTAGGCACTTCGCTGAGTATGGAGAGGCGTAAGAACATGTTTAAGAGCTTATCTGAATAGGCATAGTTCTTAGAGTGCTTTGCTGAATCAGGGCCCCCAAAGTAAAAAAGAAAGTCAAGTTTCCCTTCCTTCTTGAAATAAAAGAAATAAAAGTTTTTCTTGTTGATCATCGTTACAGTAAATAAGAACTTTCACTTCCTGCAGCTTCCCATCTCGCATAATCCTTGAGGTTGAGCCACAGAGAAGAGAGTCCTTTTTTTTTTTTCCTCTTTTTTTCAGACAGGGCACTTGTTTTATGAATGTGGTATCTGCCTTTGACAGGCAGCAGATGTATGGAAGCCCTGAAATCTGAAACAATAAATACCATTCAGAGTCTCACCACTGAACCTTCTTATAGTACTGCCTTTGTTAAATGAAACATTTACAGGAATACCATCCCCCCCCCCTCTTCCCACCCACCTTCAAGGCTAGGATCTGAACCATGTTTTTAAAGTAAAGGTTAAGTACCTGAGGCATGAACAGTTGACATACAAAAGAAACTAAAGTAAATTTATCATTCGTTTGCCAGCTACGAGGTGTGTCGAGGGCTTTTTCTTTCTCTTTGTAATGCATGAGAAAACAAACCTGGGAAGTGTATGCAAGGAATATTTCTTTTCTACACTGGAATGTTAACATTTGCACCTTCTGACTTAATACTGTATATTTCTTTAGAGTCATCAATCTCATGAGAGTCATCTTGCCATCTGTACCAGCATTGCTCCAGGCTTCCATATGAAAGTCCAATCTGGCAGTATAAATACTGGATAATGAAGAGTAGGTGTTAAAGTTTCTGACTGGTTGGGAGATGAGTCTGGGTCTATGAAGGATCTGAATTCACGTGTTAAACAAACAGAATCTATGTTAACATGGAAGTTCAACCAGAAAGAGCATGCATGTTTGTCCTCATGCCCTTTTTCACTCTCTCTGTCAGTTTCTCAATTTTTTCTTTCTCTTTCTCTGTTTAATAGAGTTCACCCAAGATCCGGGAGAAAATTGTTCTCTGACCATCATGTTACACTTTGGAGATTACAAATAGGGGCAAGATGTTGACTTGCTGTAATGTAGGGTTCTTTTTTTCCTTCCTCTCCTTTTGCTCCAGGAAAGCTATAACTACATAGATTAGCAAAACTTTTGCAAGAATGGATGTAAAACAGATTTATCTCAGTGTCAGCTTTATCTGATCCATTCGGTCTTGCAGAGTTTGGATGGTTTCCTTTGTTACAATAACCAGCTTTCAAACATCTATATCCTTAGGGTATTAAATGTCAGCCTCTAGTGTACCGTTCAAGGATAAAAGATTGACAATACTGAAGTACTTTTTTTCTTCTTTTTTTTTTTCTTCACCAGCACTGGCAGAGTCTTTACTCTGCACACCACGGCTGACCCCAGAAATGACCCACAGGAACTACTGGCGAAAGGAGCAAAAAGGTATTTCAGCTTATAGGCATTAGAAACTCTCTTCATTAATAGCCTTTTCGCAGACTTTTCAGATAGATTTCCTGTCATTGTGATGAGGATATATTTGTAACTAGGTCCCTTAAGTAAATGGCCAGTGGATAATTAATTGAACTAACTAGGACTTTCTGTACTGTATTTCCTTTTTTTTTTTTCCAAGGGGGGGTGCGTGAGGGGAAGACTTCCTGACGGCCTTGTGTCCTCTGTGCTGGATGTACAGCCTTTGCCACCTGTTGGCCAAACCTTTCAGCCTTCATTCAAATAAAACTCTCAGGCGCTCTGCTGAGAGAGGTAATTTTTTTTTTGTTTTGGTTGGCATCAGAACTGAAGAAAACGCACCCAGAAGCTCAGGGACCAGCCGACAGCCTCTTTAAATGCAGCCAGCTGAACTGATGTGCTTTGGATACAGCTGAAAATGCAGGAGCCCTGAAGTGTGCCACTTGCTTTTCCTTCTCTTGCTGACCTAGTGGCTAAGGCTGTGTTACTCTCTTTCTCTGAGCGATTGGGTAGCTTCTCTCTTCACAGCAAGATGGGATGTCCTTTTCTACTTAAAGCTACTGAATCCACCAAATACCAAGTTCGCCACATTACTAATATGCCTTGCTGAGGCTGGTCCTGCTGGCAGAAGCAGCTCAGAAGACAACATTTGGGCCACAGGGTTGCATTGTTGGCAGTGGGTAAGGTAGTTACAGAAAAATATGGTGTATTTATGTCCTTGATGTGTATTGCACTGTGTCTAATACTGATATGCAGACTATCAATGTTATATCTATAATTCTGGTTATAATACAGTTCTCCTTGGCACTCCCATTGTGCATACTATCCCAAGTAAGTCACACCAGTGGAAACTGTAGCTACAGTGAGGCTAAATTAGGTTTATTATTATTTTTCACTCTTAGATTACCCTTTTAGCACACTGGCTTCCAGCCCCTTTAATTAAAAGCTTGCAAACATGCATTCCATGAATAATTTCTGACCTTCACAGCTGTTTTTGAGGCAGCTATAGCTGATGTTTTTGAGTGAAGCCTTTTTCCCTCTCTCAGTGGTCTTCAGTTTTTCAATTTTGGAAATGCGATCATGACTTATTCACTTTGCAGTCATCGGGACGTTTCTCAAAGTGTAAACTAAACTTCTCAGTGGACATGCACAAATTTTCTTTGCACACGAAAGAGTTTAAATTTTTGCTCCAGTCGTCAGTCAAAGAATATTGATAATTACTTTTAATAACAAACTTACAAATAACAAAAGTGTGAAGAAAAAAAAAGTCTCATTTGAACATTATGAATTCATATGTGAAAAAAAAAATGCTTTTAAGAGGAAATTTGACTGCTGGCTAAGGAGACATAATTTTGTGAGCAAATAACATCCATGAAAGAGGTAAGGGAAGGATATTGAGGTGCTGGCCAAATGCTTCTGAGATTTTGTTCTGACAATTCTTTTCATGTATATTTAAATGTATTTGTCTCTGTATGGAGTTGAGTGTGTCCACATATCTGCTGCTTTGAGGAATAAATGTGCTTGACTGCATCTTTGATTGTTTTCTGTCAGAAAGGGTATGCCAAAACAAAGATCTCATTTCAGGCAGCTTGGTCAGATATATGTTTTTGTTTGTCCTCACAGTGATGGACATAAAGCATGAACAACATGATCCTTGCCTCACTTACGCAATTGTAAATCAGGATGAGCTTTGCTGAAATCAGTGGCATTAGCCCAGTGTTTAAAGCAGAATGAGGCCTTTGAGTGCTGTGTCAGTGCTTCCCTTCTGTTTGGCACTTACTGTGGACCAAGCCAGCAACAGAAAAAAATGTCGTGTGGGAGTCTAAATAGTTGCTGTATTGCCTCTGAGTTTCGGCTGTGGGAAGTTGTGATCTTCTGTAGTTACTGCTCTAGTCAAGATCTTCAGACACCAAGTGTCTTTGTTTGCACAGCAGCAGAACAAGGTACAGCACGTCTCCTCGCCCCCCATCCACCTCTCCTGAAGATGTGGTTGCTCCAATATTTTGCAGTCTGTTAGTCCAATAGGTTCAGCTGGTGCAGACCAAGAGTCTTGAGTCCCGTACCTGTATGCAAATTCCTGATTCACCATTGACTATTATTTTAAGCATTTCCTCCAAGGCAAATGCAAAAGGGGCTTTAGTATGTAATGTGTGTTTAAGCCTGTCTCTCCCTTTAAGTCTTGAGATCAGTTATTTATGGGAAGCAGACATCTAGGCAATCTTACCCTTTTCTTCTGTGCATTGAAGGCAGTGAAGGTTGCAATATTAATTGCTGCATCAGCCACTTTAAGATTTAATGTTTTTCCCCATTCTATAGGCAATGTATGTCCTGCATGATTTCCCACATAGTCTTCACTTTCACAGTCATCTGAATGATAAGCAACAATAATGTCTCTGGAAGTGTTCCATAAATCATATTCAAATCCACGCATCCAAATGATCCTATTTTTAATCTCTAAACTACTGTAGTGTGTGCTTGCTAGTGCGGTTCAATTGGAAGCATTATGTTCCCCACCTACATATTTCCTTCAAATCTGTGCTGCTGCTTCCAAAAATAAATAAATAAACTCAACCTGGAGCTTGAATAATAACACACTAATAAACTATGGGCAATGAGGAGCTTCACAGGTAAAATAAAGTACTTATATGCAATAGAAATAATACAATGTTTTAGCAGGATCTGTAGAGGGAAGATGAATGGTCTTGGGTTTAGGTCACTGCATTAGAGTGGGGAGAACTTGAATTGTCTCTTTGCCAAAGAGTGTCTAAAGGACCTTTGACATGTTGCCCGCAGCTAAAACATGCCTATGATTATATACCTGAGATATAAAGGTGTAATAATTAAGGAACCCAGATTATCAGTGTGAACATGCCACCTACACCTCTCCACTTCGTTTCCTATTTAAAGCTGAGAACGGTAGACAAATCCCAAAATTCTAAACAAAAGTTAACTGTAGACAACATGTAAATACAACCCAGGATTTAGTAGCATGTAGGAACCAATCAAGACTATGACAGCAAAATCTGGTCTATCTGGTCTAACATCTTGCCACTAATTTCACTAATAACATTAGTGTAAGAAGTTCCAAGATTTAGGAAGTTCTGAAGTAGGCAGGTAAGTAATGACCTGTTTCTAAGGAAAGTGTTTCTTAGCATCCTCAGACTAATTTTCACATGGGGAAGGAAGTGATTTTGAGTTTCATCATTTTTTTAGGCTACTATGATTCTCCTCTTGCCACTGTGGTCAATGACAGTAGCTGGTGACTTCAGAAAAAGGAATGGTGGTCCTTTTCTCAACAAGGAATTGGAGTCTCGCTGATGAAGAAATTTGCATTATAATTTCTCACTGAAGCCTGACAGGGCTGATGGTCAAGTAATATTGTTCTTCCACAGGGTTACAATTTGGGGTCTCCTTCCTCAATCCACAGGTCTGCTTCACTGCTTTCATAGAAACAAGCCCTCTTCAACAAAGGTGTGAGTTCAGTGTGATATCTGTTGTCTGAGTGATGTCTGGAAACTCTTGCAGACAAGAAGCTGCAGCTTTGGCTGTCGTTCAGAGTCTCCATCAAGTAGTTTCCATCTTACCAGCTTGAAATGCAGTGCTGTGATCTGGTTTTATTCAATATAGACTAGATTGTAGGTCCATTAAATAATGAATTTTTGGGGAAGTGAATAGCCCCCAGGCCTTGTAAACAGGAGGAAAGAAGATGGTCCATTTGTGTAAGCTGTGCAAAATTGCTCCATCTCGGACTGTAGATATCGCAGAAGTGAGTTTTGGGTGCATGTAGCCATAAAAAGGGAAAGGCTTTTAACCATGGAGAACTGAGATTTCTGCAAAAGCTGTGTCCTCTTTAGGCAGCCCTGCCAATGCAGGGTTTGAAGGGGAAAGGGGAGCAATGTTAACATCATGCTTCCCCACAGCGCAGCTCCTTGACTAGCAGAGCCAGTGACTCTTGCCAAGTCCTCACTTTGTTGCTGTTTCTCTGCATGAATTTCTGTCTCTTACCCATGGGGCTATGTGGTAGGGGAGAAAGGACAGCGTTCCTTGTCCACATCCATTTGCTGGCTGCTCATACAGGGTATGTCAGTAGACAGATTTGACCTGATCTTGTTTTGTATCAAAGGGTATAAATAGTTCCAGGACACTGTGTGCTTTCTTTTCCTGGTACATCATTTGTTGTTGTGGTCTTTATGGAGGTATTCCTGGGACAAATGGTTTTGCTTCCTTGTGGCTACAGCTGAAACTTCCTTTCCTTCCTTAGCTCCCCTCAGCCAGTCCATTGGGATCTTCTGAAGATGAAATCAGAAGTGCTGCCAAGCTTCAATCCAGATGATGGCTGGCATCCCTGTACAGGAATGTTTCTGTCCCTTGTGGAAGTTTTTAGAGATGCCTTGCCCCACTCCCCTGATTCTCCTCCCATGTATCTCTAAATCCACAAGCTGGTCATTTCCTTGCAGTTGGATACCAAAGGAGAGGGGAGAAAAGATCTGCCTTCTTCAGCCCACGTGTGGACAAGGATAATTAGTGTGTCCAGCCCTTGCCTACGTTAAGGGTGATGCCTGCAGCTCTAGGGGAGGATGGGAGATAGGTAGCTCTGATTCTGACGCTTCTACATATGCCCATCATGCGGCCAGAAGCAGCAGGTGCAGATAGCCTCTACTGCCAGGGCACCTCATTATGCAGATATCCCCCGAGGCATGTAGCCTCCATAGTCCTACCCAGTCTGGAGCACTGCCTAATAACCTTGATCATGACCTGAATGCTAATGGCCCTATGACTTCAAAATGTTCTGTGCCCATTGCATCTGTTTCTCTCGAGGTGATTACTGTGGTTACTGGAGAGAGGGTTTTTTCTCCCAGTAGCTGGAAGGAGCGGTGAGAGTGTTTTTAGGTGAAAATGGGATTCTCAGAACATCTGACTTGGGGTGTTTTCAACTAAGTCGTAGTTCTGGATGGCAAGGAAATGTATAATATCTGAAAGAATGTTGGTATTAGGCTGTATGCCAGGCTTCTCTACACAGTCTCAGCACCAGTGCTGGACTTCCAGGCAAGCACATGAGACAGTTCTGAGCCTCCACATTTGGTATGCGCCTGAACTAAACATGCAAAACGAACTGAGAAATTTAGTAAAATCTGTGTAAGAGTTCAAACTTTGTATCCACACTAGTGACGGAATGTGGGCTATTCTCTTCAAGAAAGTTCTGACTTTTGACAGTATCTAATTGTTTATTTATTTGTTCTGTTGAAAGCAAATGAATATGGAAGTTTTTTAAGGTGAGAAGCTCTCTTAGTAATATAAGTATTTGGTTACCATTAGGGGTTAAAAAGGGGAAATGCTCCTTGATCAGGTAGAGCATACATAGCTTGACTATATCTAAATTATTTATTGCAGCTTTTGATATGGGTTGCATCCAACATTAGCTGAGGTGAAGATTCTCAGTTGAATTCATGTCAGACTTGGACCCTCTCTGACTTTCTTTTTTAACCAAATTCAGCCTTTGTGGAATTGCAGTGGGTTAGTAATCAAATTTTAATGCAAATAAAGCTTCATTAAGTAGAAAGTGTAAGCGAGTGTGGACCCAAACCAGATGAAATTTGGTGTGCATCTACACATCAGAAATAGGTGTTTGAGTGAGAATAAAAAGTTTTGGTTGAGCATACTGTAGAGAAAATGACAATTGGGTTCAGATGGAAACTCAGATCTCGCTTGGATAAAGCTTTTTACAGTCCTAGAACATCTCAACATTGGTAAGGGCATTGATGAATTTTCTGTGCATGTGCAAAGGGAACCGTTGCAGTGTTTCTCATCCTATGTGGATGCAGACAAAATCTCTGTTTTGGCTGTTTGTCTTTGGCTCAGCATTAGCATCAGACGACACTGTAAAGACATTGGAGAATCCCCATGGAAATGACAGGTATCCTACACAGAGCTTCTGTCCTGCGAGTAAATCTGCTATAGTTCCCTTCCACAATGTTTATGGGTTGCAACATTTTCTTTCAGACTTGCTCCTTTAGGGTAAATAAAAGCAACACTAACTATTGCAGAAAAACACATTCACCTCTAAATTATATATTTTTTTCAGGTTAAAAGTATGTAATTTCACAAGGAACACTCGGGGACTCATCCTGCTGTGAAACCATTGCTCAATTTCTCTCAGCAGTGGTAAGGTGTCTACAAATCTTAAACTGCTGAATAGCCCCTGTGAAAGTCAGGGCACCAGTATTGTGGATGACAGCTGATGCTGGGATATTGGCACACGGCTGAGAGTGCTGTAACAGCATGAGATTTTGCTCCAGGGTTCACAGGGCTTGCGTAGTTCATATATGTCAGGCTCCCAGTTAATCATAGCTCACCGTACAGTGAATGCATCCTATTGACTTGACCAGTACCAAGCATTTAATTTAAAAGAGATGACAGTGTCTGTCTTTTGCCATCTTCCCCACGCTAAAATAACAAACTAAATGCCAATGGTTTGGACCCAACTTTACTGTAAGTGTTAGGCAAGAAAGCAGGAAAGAAGGTGAATGAGAAGACTATTTGTTTTACAGATGAGGACCTGTTTAACAACAACAAAAAAATGTTTTCATCAGCAAAAAAAGAGTGAAGAACTGGAAAGATGGTCAGGATAGCTTATAAGAATATACCGTGAAAATAAATGCAGTCTAATAAATTCAAAGTCTGACTCGTATTCAGAGTTGAAGGTTTGAAAAGCAAACACTGATTTTTGTGGAAGATTTATAAGCAGGACACACAGCCAGTCAAATGCAGCATAGTTGGAAGGAGAAAGATATTGTCGAACCAAAGTGAGAGGCTCCAGCTCTGTTAGTTGTCCTGGAAAAATTAAAGGAGGGAGAGAGAAAGGAAGAAACTGGTTAAACAGTTCATTTGCTTCTAGTGGCTTCTTTTTCTTCTTCTTCTTTTTTTTTTTTTCTTTTTTTCCAGGAAAGTTATTAGAAAGCTGAAGGAAAATCACAAATTGCCAGGAAACAGACAGGCTGGTGGAAGGATTATGCAAACAACATCACAAAACAGCCTGTATCCAGAAGACAGTTTCATGTGTTAATTACAGGTGTGCAGCTGAGCTAATGCAAAGCTGTGAGTGGGAATGAACAATGCAAAAGAGTATTTTTATTGCCCCCCGAGCCCCTTCTCCCAGCTCCAGCCCAGCTTTGTCTGAACTATATAATGCTGACTTTGACAGTCTTCCTCTACTCTGGCTTCAATTGCTACCTCCACCCCCAGCCTGGCTCAGCCACCTTGTTATTAATCACGTTTGC
Organism: Rynchops niger; assembly: GCA_013400035.1. Taxonomy (NCBI): domain Eukaryota; kingdom Metazoa; phylum Chordata; class Aves; order Charadriiformes; family Laridae; genus Rynchops; species Rynchops niger. Next base: position 52,827 of record VXBH01005134.1, on the reverse strand, counting down.
CTGAGTGCTTGGAGATACCCAAGGAAGTCTAGGCTTCAGCAGTTTGAAATCTAAGAGCTCTTCTTATTTCGGAGCAATGCCAGCTGCTCTTCTCTGACCACTAGTCCAGATGGAGATCATCCAACTCATCCAGAAGGAAGCCTTTGCAAGCACGGTGCTACCCTTTTATGATGATGGACATCTTTCTGCTGAGGGGAGAGTGATTACATGAACTGTGGGCCAGAACGTGATGAAGTTACCCAGGAAAATATAATTTTTTAAGAATAGACTGAAGTTTGAACATCAGCCTTTGATTAGAGCTGGCTAGTAATGCTCCATTATTTTTTTTTTTCTTGGGGACAAAATGTCTACGTGTGTGNCATCTATGAGAAGGGGAGGAGCAAGGGAATGCTTAGCACTTACTTTGAAATCTTCCATGAAGAACGTCATTTTCTCTTCACTATCTCTGAAATATGACTACAGCTGCAGTCAAGTTTCCCACCCACCTAGGAATACTGTGGCATTCATGTCCTTCCTCCCCTTGCCCTTTCCTTTCCTCCATCTTTCAGCTATGTTTAGTAAGTTAGGTTCCCTTACCTTTTACTCATACATCATACCTTCCAACCCGCTTATCTTTATCGCCGTTCATTGTATTCACTCTGTTTTATTGCCATCCTCTTTATATTGAGTTGCCCAAAACTGATCACAGTTTTCCAAGAGGGGCCTCACCAGGGCTGTGTACAGAGGAATTATTACCTCTGTAGTCTTGCAAGTAATTCTGCTCCACATCCCAGTATGGTATTTGCCTCTTTGTGCTATGGTCTCTCACTGTGAGCTCATATTTAATCTGTCATCCACTATCACTCCCTAAATAAGTCCTGCAGCACTTCCCTTTTAGTAATAAAAACACAGAAAAATGTTTGAAGAAAAAGTAAGTTATCCCCTTGGGTGGCTCTTTGAGAAAACCAGGGTTTTCATACAGCTGTAAAGACACTAAAGCACAGCCTCATGCTCTGCTCCCAGGTATCTGGATTTTGCAGCTCTAATGCCAAGAGTAAAAACAGATATGGCATTTCCTATTTGTATATATTTTCTTAATATTTGCTGGTTGCAGTCTTGGACTACTCAGAGCATTGATACAGTGGAGGAATGCCATATCTACTTTTAGAGTTCGTATCTACTAGACTTAGAGGTCAGAAATTCTGCTTTGGATTGGAGCTATGTGCTGTGAATGTTGCTTCAGCTGCTTGATATTTTATGGAAATTGAGTGAAAGCTACTTTATATGGGCAAAACTGGGGCATGATTTGAGTTACAATTTACCATTTCTAGGTTTGGAGAGTTCTCCACTCTCCAGACTGGATTCCTTTCAAGCGCTTTTAGAATGAGCATTTTCTCAGAACTGCCTGTCTTTCTTTTCTACTGCTGAATTTATTTAGAAGAACTTTGTTGATATTTGGAGTTGAAAAGCCTGCACAGTGTTTAATCTTCTCCTTCTTTTTGGCCAATGAGTTGTCCTTCCAGAACAAAAATCCTCTCCTTTTTAGTCCGTCTGATTATTCAACCTAATTAATCACTGTGAAAAACACCAGTGAGGATTTGTAAACATTATGTGGGGAAGTATGATGAGCACATACTTACCTTCTGAGGGTTACAGGAATTATGATACGTCAAATCATAGTGTGTTGCATACATAGGCAGTCTGTTATTTTAGTTATTTATTATGAATCAGCCTAAGATTGTTAAATCGCAGCAATACAGATTTCTCTGTCTTCCCATGTTTCTAAGATCTCCCTACCAGCTTCTGTCTTGCTCTCCCTGAAGGAAACCAAGCATCACAAACTGCAGATGAGCAGTTCTTGGAACTGCCTGAACAGCCAAGTGCAAGAACTGAATGATGCAGGAAGAAAGATCCTATAAATATTGCAGAGCACCAGCATTTTTAAAGTGCTCCCTCATTCCTGATTGCAGCATAAGAGCATACATTCATAAGGCACATCACCCTGAAATTGATGGGAACCTTTCTGTGGACTGCACAGTTTGTGTACTAAGCCTCCAGGTTCTTGAAGTGAACCCTCGCTGCTACAAAGAGCTCTTAAAATTACATTTAAATTGGAAATAGAAGTCTCCTCAGCCCTGACATTGGAGCAGAGTTATTATTTCCCATGCCTGTCTTCTCTCACTCAGGAAGATGCTGCAACATGAAACCCTCTTCTGATTGTTCCTCCTCCAAATGCCTCTCTCAACTGCCTGAACTCCACTCTTTCTCTGTGAAAGGAGGAAAAATATGGGAATTTAGGCAAGCAGAACTGTCCTTATGCTTAGACAGAAAATGCGAGGTCAAGAGAGGTCTGTTTTTCCCAGCCACCGAAACGTGGTTTCTTTCTCCCTTCATCTTCATACAGGAACCTGTAAAGTGCAATTCCCAGTTCAATAAACTGCTGCAGCATAACCAAGGACTAAAGAGAGCCCTCAGGTGTGCTTTAGGGCTCATGAAAAGATATATCTCCAGCAGTTTAGCATTTCAGAACTGGGTAGTAGTGAGCCCACGTCCATATACACCCGTGTACAGCTCTGGACATGAAGTTTGTTTCAAGACCAGAAACTTAAGAAGCTAAATCTGCTTAGCCTAACAGGATGATAAATGAGACGGAACATGACAGTTGGTTTATTAGTATACTAGGGAAGAGTTGGGGAGAAAATTTTTAGTAAAAAACAGAGCTGCGATAGGAAGAAATTATTACAAGCTCTCTGTAGAGACATTTTTTCCTGGAAATTAGGTGAAGATCCTTAACTGAAGGAAGTTCTGGAGCTGCCTCCCAGGCAGAATTGTGTAGGGGAAGGCAAAGACAGAGATGTATCCATCTGCAAGAGGTATTAGGTGATGTGATTGCATGCACACTCACTCACAAGGGCTCCAGATATGTCCCTTTTGGGATGCTCAGTGTTTTAGCTGCTCATATCGGGAATTGAGCTTTTTTTGGTCCTCACTGAGAAATGTGAATCAGAATGTATGGGTCAGTTGTGAACATTTTTCACCTGCATTAATCCACTGTCTGTGAATCTGTTTAAGAGAATAGGCAATTTATCTCCTAAGTATTTAATAAGATGTCCACAAGTAGTGTGATCACACTCGCAGACTTAGTCACGGTCATATTACTTAAACAAGAACCTTGTTTGGGTTCTGCTTGGAACGGGAAGGAACACTGGCTTTTCTGTCTGACTTTAAATGGGAAATATAAAATCATGAGAGGTCCACTACAAAGGCAACAATTCTGGACAAGATAGTTGCTTGGCTTCACTTCATGCTCTCAAGTTCAAGTTAACAGTTTTCCTACATGAATCAAAACATCAGAATGGTCCCTAATTTTAAGCCTTAAAAGGAGAGTAGTGATGTGGAGAACTCACACTGTCATCAAGGAGGTAGCAGGAATAAGTTTTGTGCGCTCTTTCTTGATTGAGCTGGTTGTCATCTAAAACCAAAATGCGATGAGTGAAGCGTTAGTGACAAAAAAAGCATAAGCAAGGAAGAGATGACTGGCTATGTTGAGTCATGAGTATGGCTGAGTCAAGGTCATTCAGAGTTCTGTCCTTTTGAATTTCAGGTGTTTCCACTCTTTTCCTGAATTTGGTTATGTGGATTTCCTTACTGAAAACCACCTTCCTCTGGGAAACTCATTGCAAGTGTGTTTAAGAACCTTTTCTTCGTCACGCATAGACCAGTGTGGGGGATTTGGAGCAATACGGGATTGCTTTGATTTTCCCTTTATCAGGCGGCATACCAGGACTCAAAAGTAAAAATAGAGCAGCTCTATTGTCTGGTGCTATACTGCAGGCATCCAGCGACATCTGCCAAAGGCTGCATTCCCTTGTGGAGGTCTGTGTCTCACCGGGACTGACCAGGGGATGAGGTCCTATCTGCCCGTGCAGTGATCTTCCTCGCGCTTCAGACACACCTACTGTCAGGAACCGGACAATGTAAAAAGCTTGGTTCAGCCTGTGGTCACTTCTCTCACCACCATTCCTTTCCTAGTTTGGAGACAGATTGGAGCGTTTCCTTCTTTTGTTTATTTCGGATGGGAACAAATGGTTCATTTCCCTCTGTCCCAGCTGCTCTGAAAGGTTTTCTAGTTTCTCCAGAATATATTATGCAATGCTGCAGAGCAAGTTCTTTTTTCTTTTCGACTCTGTGCCTTTACCATGTATTGTAATCTGTCTGCTATGATTAGGTTCATCCTATAGAATCACTGCCAAATTCTGTTTTACACAGCAATGTTTAGTCTTCAGCCTGGGAGCTATGTACAGTCCTTTTAAGATGTTCATACATCAATATCAGTCCTGACTAATCCCAAGAAGCTTGGACGGCAGGAAGAAGAAAAGCTTGAGGTTAGCTGTGCAAGGTACAGGACAAATGCTGTACTCTTTACTCTGGGCCAAACTTCCACTGCCATCCACAAAAGTTGGGTTTGAGACTAGGGCTGCAAGTTTGGTTTCTGATGTAGTTGCACAGGCCACTGTCTCACCTAGGACTGAGTTCTTCTGTTAAAAAGCTTCACTGCTGTTTTCAGAATGGACTTGGTGGGACCCCATATTTGCACTGAGTATGCTGCTGAGGCAAAAGTAGATTTAACCCATCTAATGCTTCTTTATCAGAAAACCAAACCATTCCGATGTTTTCTCACATTTTTCTTAAATATGGGTGTATTCCAGATCAACATGATTGCTGACCTGAGTGACAATAGTAACTTGTTATTCCGCAATTAATGCTTATATTGCAAGAGTGTGGCCAGCAGGCTGAGGGAGATGATTCTACCTCTCTGCTCTGCTCTGGTGAGACCCCACCTGGAGTACTGTGTCCAGCTCTGGCGTCCTCAGCACAAGAAGGACACGGACCTGTTGGAAGGGGTCCAGCGGAGGGCCATGAAGATGATCGGAGGGCTGGGGCACCTCTGCTATGAGGACAGGCTGAGAGAGTTGGGGTTGTTCAGCCTGGAGAAGAGAAGGCTCCAGGGAGACCTTATAGCAGTCTTCCAGTACCTGAAGGGGACCTACAGGAAGGATGGGGAGGGACTATTTATCAGGGAGTGTAATGATAGGACACAGGGCAATGGCCTCAAATTGAAAGAGGGTAGATTTAGATTAGATATCAGGAAAAAATTCTTTACTGTGAGGGTGGTGAGGCACTGGAACAGGTTGCTCAAGGAAGTTGTGGATGCCCCATCCCTGGAAGTGTTCAAGGCCAGGCTGGATGGGGCTTTGAGCAGCCTGGTCTAGTGGGAGGTGTCCCTGCCCATGGCAGGGGGGTTGGAACTAGATGATCTTTAAGGTCCCTTCCAACCCAAACCATTCTGTGATTCTGTGTGATTCTGTGAAGAGTGTGTGTAATCCAGGCAGGCTGGGGCAGTCCTGTACACACACACAGGACAGAGATGCCCTACCAGCCCTGGGAAAATTAAGAACACTAGGACCTTTACAAAACTGTGTTGTATATCCTTATCAAGGCTTGGTTAAAATTTCAGGGCAGTGGAGAAATGGCAAACATTTTAAGGTGAGAAGTGGTCCTGATTTTGTGTCTGGGTACACCCACAGAGGCTCAGCTGGTGGTGATGCCTTGCGATGGGAAGGGATGGGCAATCCTGCTGCCCAGGGCAGAGGGAATTAAGAAGCCACCATTAACATGGGAGCTGTGTTGGCTGAGGAGGCCACTTAGCAAATTCCTTACTTGAGCATTCAAGGGCACTCTCTCGCAACTCGATCCTCACTTTTCCAAGCTCAGGGAGGAGAAGAATGTTTCACTGTCCAGAAAGCACCCGGCCTTGAGATAAATGAGGATCGAAACAAACGTTTCCATTCATATCAGGGGCCCCTCCTCACTAGCGTCCTCACTGATCTGTAAAAACCTTCTTTGTAAGTGGTTTCTAAAGCATAATCTGTGCTTTTAATACCGTTTGATTGAATAATTCCAATGTAAGGTTTGTTTTTTAAAGGTTTTGAGAAGTGTTGCAAGTAGCAAAAGTTTTTAATAGAAACCTGAAGCCACTGACTGAGGAAAATTTCCTCACGACTGTTCCTGTTGTGGAGAAAACTGGAGAAAAATCAAGTCCAAAGCACCGAGGGTCATGTGAACAGCTACAGAGTGGAATTCAGGGGCTTCGTTTCAGTAATTGCAGTGAAATTGCTCCCAGCAGAGGCAAGGAGCAGAAGAGAAATTTAAAGGTCCAAGCAAGCAATAACAGAGTTCTACCTGCCTTCCTAAAGCACTGAAGGAGTCCTAAGCACAGAATTAGTTTACAGAGCAGGGCTTTTCTTTTCAGAGTAGATTTCTCTTTTTCTTTTGCCACTCCCAATTCCACACCGGATACTGAGTGAGTTTTACAGGGAACTAGGTTTGTTTTGTCTAAAGACCAGGAGAAAACCAACAGGCCTGAAATGGTAAAGATAGAACAAAATTAAAGAACGTGTGTGTGTGTGTGCATAGGGATGGTTTGTTCTTTTTCTTTCTTTTTGTCTTTTAAAGAGAGCTGAAATCAGTTTACTGAAAAGTCACATTCACTCTTTGGTGAAGTTGCAGACCAAGGTTATGTTGCAGCTACAAAGAATTTGGAAAACAACATGTGGGCTTGAAAAATGAACCATTCCTTCACATATATAACTTAGCATATCATCCTCGATCATAATTATAGACAGATTTGGATTGAAGCGATTATTGAATGCATTGTCCTTAAAGATAATCAGGGACATGACCACTAGTGACACTGTGATGGAAAGGACTAAACAGTGCAGTTCATCATCTCAGCCCTCGAAATGGCTGAGATATGCAAAAGTGCACGTTTTATCCAAGAGGTGTAAATAGTACAAAGACAGTAAGAAAAAAAAAAAAAAAACCCAAGAAGAGGAATCAGGTGAGGAATCAGGTGGCTTTGCAGACTGCTGTGTTTGAGGAACAATTTGACAGAGACAGACCAAGATGATGATAACTTGGAAAAAGTATAATTTGTCATGATTACCTCTTTTTTTTCCCTTCCTCCTAAAGCAGTACAGTTTGCAGTTTGCACCCACTGCAATTTATACCTGAGTAAAAAGAGGGCTTGGGTAAAAGACAGTTTACTTGGGAACATCCTTGGGTAAAAGATAGCTTAGCAAAGTAAAGTATAATTTAATCCTTTCACTTACCTGGCCCTGCACTAAGTATTTTAGATGTCTTGAAACCTCAGTTAAGGAAGCCCCTTGCAAAAGTCCATTAAATGCCTTGTGGGTGGGATTCATTTCGTGAAGGACACCAAATAGCAGAGAGGGAACATTTCCAAGTGCAGCATGATTCAGGTAATGCTATACTTCCTCATCCTGAGGCAAATGCCCTGTATACATGTTTCTTCTGCACTTTCATTAGTCAGTCCTGTCCACCTGTATAATTTTTCTACAGACAAAACCCATATATTCTGTAAGTAATGTGAACAGCTGATTATGCTGCTCCTAGATACCAATGCTTTCATTTTGCAGGCTATTCCATCCAAACGTAATGGCACCGATGTGGTTGTCACTGTATATAAAGATGCATCTGTGAAAGAGGTCAGAGAAAATGGGGAGTTTATAATCCTGGGATCCTGGGCAGTCTAACTATCATCTGGGGGATATGGCAATTGCCTGTTACTCTGTATTACTATACAAAGGGAACAGAAATGCTCCTTAAAAGATATGGGTGATTAAAATGAGCGTTTTGTTTCCTCCTTGATTTAATTTGTTACTTACATGTCACTGTTACTAAAAGTACCTATATTTATTTTGAACATATACGAAATTGTTATCTGCCTATGTGCCTAACAAGTAGTGTATACTTAAGGCCCCATAACTTATCAACAAAGCTCAGCTATACATTTAACCACCTATTTAACAAAAACCCTACATCTGGGTATCATTTGGCAAACTGAATTTGTAGGGGAGGGATCTCTTGAGTTTTGCTTGTAGGTCTGATCAGGAGAATAATTTAAATTCCATTTAAATATGGCAGCTTTTAAAATATTTTTTTCTTCTTTCTCCAGTTTTATTTCTGTCTCTTCTTCTTCCCTATTTGGGACAGCAGCATATAATATCTGACTCCAGCAGAGAAATACACAGGAGATATATGCCATGCTTTTAAACCTTTGAGCCATGTTATGCTGTTTGAAAGGCTTTAGGAGCAATATTACACTGTTTAAAAGGTTGCACTGTGTGCAACACACTGAAAACCCTCTGATCTGTAGAGCTACCTTTTCTGCTTGTCATTCCAGGCTCCTTCCCTCTTACTTGTTCTCCTTATTTTGCTTGTTCTGCTTCCATACCTCTTCCACTAGCATGATTAATTTTGGCACTAGCAGCCATCCAAATGCTTGATAGACTTTTAAAATAAATACCTGAAGTGTCCTGTTTCCTCCTTCCTCCATGCCTACACGAAGCAGTGAGCCTCCCATGCCTAGAAGGCCTCTTTGTAATAGCTCTGTGAACAGTCAGGCAGAAAAAAAATGTGGGAAAATTTCAGATGCTGTCTCCTGACACTCTGCAGCAAAGTGCGTTTTTCTTGAGGACTGGGTCTTTCCTTCAGAGCACTTTGTGGACGTCCTCAGTGAGGCTCCATAGCACAGATGTGGGCTGCTGAAGCATCTCCAAAGGGTTGGCTCAGAGTTGGACCAGTGCCCTCATTTAATTTAGAGCTGCCGGGGGGCTGCGAAGCAGCTTTCTCTGTGCCTTTTTCCTTCCCACATATTTGTCTTGTGCTCCAAGGCTCAGCTCCACAGAGGTATTTGAGCTCCTCAGTCCTTGATATCAGTGGGAGCTATGTGCCTACACAGGAAATAGATAGCAAACATCTGTTACAGATCCAGGCCTGAGATTTTGAATCTCTCATTTAGCACGTGTTGATGATGACAGGATCGAAAAGGGACTTTCAGGCACTACTGTAAAGCAAGTGTTTTGATGGCCTGAAATTTCTGAGCATTTGTTCTGCTCTGGAGGCTTAGAAATGGTACAGAGGAGAATCTTGTTACACTGAGTGAACTGGAATGGTCCCAGTCCTCCCTGGTGAAGCCTGGCTGCTGGCTGGCTGGACTGCAGTGGAGGGACTGACTTTCCAAGCCTTGCAGTTGCACGCTGAGCTTCCCTAGTGCTGGGGTCCTAAATCCTTCTCCCTTACACACCAAGAGTCTCTACTATTATCAGCATGTGCTAAGGGGAGGGGAGAAGCCCTCCTCATGGTAAGCCACTGATTTTAGGGAAAGTGCTCTTTATTGTGTGCCTGTTCACATAATTTTTTCTCATTTTCTTATTGTCCACCTGTGTCTTTTCTTCTCTTTTGCTATCTGTTCAGTCTCCTTTTCCTTTGTTCCTTCCTTGTTCAGAAAAAAGAAAGCAGTGGACCTTTTCTCTCAGTGGCTTATGAATTCATTCTCGTATCATCCAGTTAAACATCCCATTAAACAAGGCACTCTCAGGAATGGGTTATTGACAGTAACCTCTCCATGTTAGGCCTCTGGTTCATGTTTGAAATTAGTTCCAGAACAACAGAGGGAAGGTTTTGGCCTTGAACTGTGATGTCCTCTGTGCTGAAGGAGAGTTTTTATTTGCACAGTCCTTTTAACCTTCTGCTAGCTCGTGGCCTGATTCCCCAGTCCTCCACGGCTGATTCAACCACTCATGCTTAAGCAGTGCTAGAAAGATGCCGGAGTAATGTCCCCTCCAGGCAGTACCTCTTACACTGGTGAAAAGGCAAGGGACTAAACTGTATCTTTTGCTGATGATCTCTACCTATAGTCCCATTTGTTGCTTGTGAGCCCCACTTCTGTAACAGACTTTGCCTTGAGCTCATGGATTCCCTTGTAAATACAATAACCTCCTTGTCTTTATGACCCCTCGTTTGGGAACTGCACTAAGCAACAGAAAAGCAGGCCTTTTGCTTTAGTCATTGTGTCTCATTTACATCCCCTGAGGGCTTCGACTGGGAGCACAAGCCTCAGGAGCACTCCAAACAGTGAATATTTGCAGAGGTATATTGACAAGTACAAATAGGACTCCAGCCTCATGAAAGTCTGGTGCTTTGTTGCCTTCTCTGCTTTGGAGCAGTTTTTGGTTTTGTTATTTCCAGGAAGGGATGAGGTGGCAAGGTGTAGCCATACAGTTCCCTTTAACTTAACTGCGGGAATTTACCACTCTTAAGGAGTGGCCCATTTGAGTTCAATCTTATGAGTAACAGCCGTAACCAGAACCTGATCATTACTCTTTTTCCGGAGAGAGATGTCACTAGTTGTTAAGACTGATGAAGTTTATACAAGGCCGCTAAAGTAAAATCCCAATAGCTTTTTGGCCGAGGGGAGGCAAAACAGTTGAATGCAAGTTGTCTAGCCAAACAAGAAAAGCTATTGTTTAAATTTCAAGTAACCTCACTGCTAGATATGACAACGGTTTCTCAGCTGGGGTGGAGCAGGGTGTGTGGTGTAAGCCCACAGCATTGCCTGTAGTCCTAGTTTATGATTCAGGCTTAACCATGCTTAGGAGGAAGTATCCCATAGTTCAAGTGAGAGGCAAAACAATATGGCCTCTCTGGCCAGCACTGCCCCAAGTACCATTTGGAGAGGGCTGAACCTGGAACACCTGTGTCAGCCACGCAACTCTGGGGTTAACCTGACCTCTTTATTATTTGTATGAAAGCTGGTCTAAATGGTAATCGAGAACAGTGTCCCATTCTACTAATCCTATTGTAACAGGTGCTGTACAAACACAGTAATAAAGGCTCTGTTTTCAAGAACTTATGGTCCAAAAGCACAAGGAAGGTAATGGGTGGGAAAGGAAAAAGAAGCAAAATGGCTTGGAAGCTGTCAATGGAAAGAGCTGCAGAGTTAAGTGTTGTCATACAAGTTTATTTCAGTGGGATGGAAACTCTGCCGTGTGTGGTTACGTTTGATCTATCCAGATGAGGGAAGTTCTTCCCACCCATCTTCTGTGACCCAGCCTTGGACAGCATCTCTTCACCCTTTCAGCAGGTACCAGAGGAATGCAACTCATGATAAATGTGCAAATAAAGGGAGGAAGGAGGAATTATCATCTGCTGTGGAATGCTGCCTGGCATGCTGACTCCTGTGCATGCGTACACACACACTCACACATTCATTTATGTACACACAAAGAGACCCAGAAGGAGGTGAGGAGAGAAAGTTTTTCAGCCTCACACTAAGCCTCACAAAGCGAGTGAGTGAATTCTCTGAGTGAGCAGTAAAGATTTGGAGGAGAATGCAACTGCAGCTTGTGTTTCATATTTGCCTTCAATGCTCAGGTTTCCAAATCAAATCTAAAGTTAGACAGAAGTCCATGTTGTCTGATAATCATCTGTTTAGGGGAAGAATAAGAACGTAAATGAAGAAAAACACTTGCAAAGAACAGTAGTGACTAAAATAAAGGATTTAAGCATTACCACCCTTCCCCCCAGCCAGATTTGTCTGAGGAGAAGATAAATAACTTCAACTGCAGGCTCCATGCTTGCTCAAAATCTGAAATATTTAAACGAGATCCCAAAAGCCCATAGACATTTTTAATCAAAACCTGCTCTTTTTGGTTCCTTTTTCTACATAAATGCTCTGACTTGATAGAACACCAAAAACCTCATTAAACTGTGATAGGTACAATACAAAAGATGGAAAATGAGCAATGCTGCTTAAACTGTTGCAACTGTACACACACTGTGTTAGACAATTCATTCTCACATTCAAGGTTACACATAGCATCATAAGGTGTTCACCTCCTCCCCCCCTTCCAGCGCTAAACAGGGTTGGATTCTTGCCAGCACAAAAGAATCTGCAGTCAGCTCCTTCAAGAACGAAAAATAATTTATTTTTCTCTCTGCAGGAGAAAAAAAACAAACCTGAAGAAAAGCAGACAGCTGCTAACTAGTTGTCTAGCTGTCTATTTGTGGACATTTTCTTTCATCTTGTCATACCTTTTGTGCTGTTTGAAATGTTTGGAGCTTAGACTTGAAGAACACTCAGTGGATTCCAGATTTGTATTAAAAGAAAGAAAAAGAAAAGCAGAAAAGTTCTGACAACAGATCTGTGTGTTTGTGTGTTGGGGCCACATCATTCCAAGCATCAGCTAGAGCATTGATTTTATTTTCATCTGAGTGAAGGAAATTTCTCACACAAGAAAATACACAGTAATAATGCAATTTGTAAGAAAAGCACATACGTCTAGAATGCAAGTAACAGAGATATGTTGTGAGACCTCTGCAGAAAAAGCAGAGGCCATTTGGTCAATCACATCTGTTGCTTTTGCTGTTCTGCTGCTCTGTTTTCACAGAATGGATAAAGTCAATCTCTTTCTAGATGGTTTTCCTTTGCTTTCCCATCTAAGCTGTTAGAAAGGAGCAAGGCAAGAATCTAATTAATGCCAGCGATCTTCAATGAGCTTTAGATCAGACTGTGGTGTGCAAAATATGCTAACTTTACCTCTGCTGATTTTGTTGCCTTCTGCTATGCAGACAGTGAGCACGGGAGGGGACTGGCTCTCGCTCTGGCTTCCAGATATGTCTCTGGAGCTTCTCATTTCCCAAAACTTACCTCTTCCTCCAGCATAAAATAGGAAGCAAAACCAGCCAAAAGTGAGCAAAAGCCAGGAAGAAGCGACTGAAATGGTTGTCCCATGGCAAGGAACCCTTCTCATCCTCTTTCAACTGCCCTTCCTCGCACCCTGAAGGCAAAGAGCTGTCTTCAGACCTCCTCTTTCCTCAGGAGGAGCAAAGCTTTGTGGTTGTCAGCGAGGCTGAGGCATCAGTCTCCCAGAAAGGGAGCTTACTTGGAGGGATCAGAGAATCCCTAACCCATTTCCACCTGTGTCTGTGGGCTTACTCTTAAGACAGAGAACACCACATCCGTTCCTCCTCTCCATGCCCAGAAGCTGCTGTAGCGGAAGAGCTCCAGGTGCTGTGTTGCTGCCTCTGCATCCTCCGACTCATCTGGCCATATTTCTTCACCAGTGGGGCAGGCTGAAGAGGCAGCACCATCACCACCAGCTGTGACCTTGTTGCTTCTCCAGCAATGATCCTGGCTCTTGGAGGTAGGGTGAGCCTGTTGGTTCATCAGTTCTTGGATCAAGATTGTCCAAGAGGAAGCTTTCTTCTGCTCAGTGTTTAGCCTTCTCCACCAGCAGTCTTTTCTGCCTCTACTCAAGTTCTCCAAAATACCAAAGCTGTGAGAACAGCAAATTGAATTATACTGTTTTCCAGCACATGAGAAGCCTGTCAGCTTGGTATCTCAGGTAATTCTTCTTGGTCCGGCAACAGACATGGGTAGCTGCCAAAGCAAAGGTATGAGGCCTTCATTTAAAATAGCTTCTGCCATAGTGAATTCTCTCCCTTTAGGCAGAACAAAGTGCTCAAAAGTAACCAATTTCTTAATGCGATCTCATGAGTTCTCTTGTGCTCTTCAGCTTTGCCTCTCTTAGCAGTGTGCCTGCTGTGGCCTGTGGAGTGATGGGCAGAGATCCTCTTGTCTGCACTGAGACCCCATCACCTGTACTAGAGGATGTCCATGTCAGCAGCATGAGCTTTTGAGACTAAAGTGGCATGAGGGGAGTCACAGCTTCAAACCTTGGGTGAGAGAGAAGAGGTTTAAACAAGGGGATGGCTTTTTCTACTGACAGCAGATGTCTTTTTGGAAAGTCCTTGATTAGACCCTGAATGATCAAGAGGTTGAAGAGAGACGGGAGATTTACATATAAAAAGGGACTCTACTTTTGGGATCAATTAGACTATTCAGGGTTCACACTATACCCCCTTTTTTTCCCAGCCTTTATAGAGCCCTTGCTAGGATTAAGCCCCCATCGAGTAGATTATCTTTACATAGAGGCTGGATCTAGTGTTACAGGCTCTTTATTATCTCTTCTTTGAGACTGTGCAGGCTATCCCCTTGAAGTTCTTAACCCTTAAAGCACTTTATCTAGTATTTATTGTTTCTTCTCCGCAGGCATCTGAGATGGCAGCACTGGTATATAGACCCCACCTGTCCTTGTTCTCCATAAGAGCACCATCTCTCCCCCCTCCTTCTTCTGTACACAAGGGGCCCAACTGAGTCACGTCAGCATCAGGCCCTCTGTTCCCTAATCCTTTTCATCTCCAAGAAGTGTGCACCATTCTTGCTTGACTCGGGTGGGCTGCGAAGTTCCTGTCAAATGCAAACATATTCCAGCTGCTGTGAGTTTGATGCATTCATTTTGAGGGACGTAAGAGGGGCCATCAGTGGATTGGGTGATGAAAAGGTCAGGACTGACTGCCTGAGAAAAGGGGAGATAAGAGGAACACAGCGTAGAGGGTTACAAAGTAGTGAATGGCTTAAAGAAGGCTCCTGCAGCAACACTGAGTCTGTTGAGTGTAACAGGGTGTTTGAAAGGAAAGGTTCCTGGGTGTAATCTTGCACTTCCCCCACTTCCCCTAAAATAACAAGTTCTGGAACATACAAGGGTCTACATGGACCCCTGGGTCTGGTTTCTCTGTGTCTGTGCTCTGGAGGCAGCTGGGCGCAAGCGTGCTGCAGGAGAATCCTTGCTAACATGTGCACCATTGAGGCATGTCTTGTTATTCAGTGCGTGACTGATTCTAGCCATGTCACTCCTCTTCTACTGTCTTCTCTCTTCTGATGTGACCATTGCTGCAGGACATCTATAAGGACCCATATGTGAGAAGAGATTTACCGAGTGGGAGTATCTAGACTGTGGTGACCTTTTCTTCTCACAGTTCCCATAATCGTGCGAAGAGACACATTTCTCCTTGCCAGCCTCCTGTCCACCAAAATGACAAACTCTTTTGAGCTGCTCTTCTTATAATCTTTTGAATAGCTTCTGTCTGTGGACATTGGAGTCTGCTCGAGTGCCGTCTCTTTCAGCAGAACAAAGTACTCAAAAATAACACCTCGAAGTTATTCCCAAATTGTCTTGTGCCCTCAGCTTGTAAGGCTCTGAGAATTTGAACGATGCAGGCAGTATTATCCTGGTCTTACCACCAGACAAGATCCCCAGCTGGTGTTAGCTAACTCATTCCAGTCAACCTGTGCCAGTCCCTTGCCATGACTTTGCTCCCTAACGGGGCATGACAGAATTGAAAGAAGTGGGGACACATTGATTTTCATGGCTCACNCTATCAGCTACTTCCCTGTCTGCTGGCAGACAAATGAAGCGTATACTTTCTTTCCCTATGCACCAGATAGGCTTCTTCTGCAGTCACACTAGCCCCACTCTGAACAGGAATAGCCACAGTCCTTCCTTCATCGACAATGGCCACTTACGTGAAAAATGCAGAACTCAGCAGACTAAGACTAAATGTGCTGGAAATACGAAGAGGAGAATGATCTTTGGCTGTGCATCAAAGAGCATTAAGGCATTCTGAAGCAGATTCCTCTTGATCTCTGGGTTTAATTCAGAGGGGATTTTCTACCAACAGAATCAAGCTCTTTACTGTGCGAATTCCTTCCTGCAGGAGCTGAGAAGTCTTGGGTTCTGTGCAGGCCACTAAAAGCTGTAAACCGTTCGGGGGTATGTACAAGTTTCTGTGGAGATGACAGCAGACCTCACTGCTGTTCCAAGTGTGCAATGCTGGTGGACCTGAGAGGCATCATTCTTAGTGAATTCCAACAAGGGAGACTTAATCTCTTTTTCTAGATATTCACATTGCCTGTTCTTAATCAACTCATGCTTTTCTAAATATTTTTTCCTCTTGATCTCTTAAAATAGTTTCCCAGGCTGTCTCTACTGCTGACATTAACATGCTCCAGTCTGTGTTCCTTTTTTTATTATGTCTCTGTTGTTTTGTTTGGTTTTCCTTTTTTTTTTACAAAGAGCACGTAACTGCCTTATATAATTCGCTTCTGAGTCCATAAGCCATTTCTCCTAAACACGGCCCTCATGTGGAAACATCCAAGGATGCTTCTTTGATTTTCAATTTCTATTCCTTTTTTTTGAAATTCTGAAAGTATTATATCACTTAAACCTGTGTCCCTAATTCACTAGTAACTATTCAGTGTTCCTCTGCATGCCTCCTGATACCTTGCCTCATTTTTCAACATTATCAGTTTTGCTGAAATGCAGCATGTCCTCCTTAGTACAAGCTAGTTAAACCATACTTGCTCTCAAAATGATCAGCGTTTACGAATAATTATCTGATCAATTTTGTATTGTTCTTTTGTAAAACATTCATCCTGTAGCAATGATCAAAGTATTTAATGTGGTTGTTCCTTTCTTATGCATACTTATTTGTCATTCATATTTCATTTGCCTGCTAAGACCTGCAATTGTTATTTTTGATGTTACAAGTTGTTGGATATTTCTTGCTTTCAAGTCTCACGGTGTTTGCCCCGTATCATGGAGTGCTTATTATATCTAACTCTTCCTTTTCAAGATCTGTTTACACCTATAAATATGCCGAGTTTATCATTTGATATTGTCCCCTATTTCTTTGCCAAAGCACGGCTGGCTTTTATCTTATGTTTTAAACTAGTAAATATGAGTGTTCATGCAAGATGAGGTACATAACAAACTTGTCTCTAGTTGTGCAATCAAGTATAAGTGTGGCTGCCTTTAAACAGAATGTGTCAATTCTGTGATCTCTGCGATTTCCTTTAATAGGGCTGTTGTAACTTGTCTCCTGCTACACTGAAATACACATTAGGTGTATTCTTAGTAATAAGACCACTGTTCATGAATATACACTAGTAGCTCTGTAGCATAGGTGGGAAATGACAGCCCTGGTGCTCTGTAGGCAGGATTAAATTGATATGCTTTTCCTGGGCAAGCTGCTTTAACTGCAGTGGAAAGCACTAACTGATCCCAAATATACATTCTGCTTATAATGCAGTGTTTGGTGTCAGCCCCTACTACTGACACGATGGGATGTCTGGCTGAACTAGTCATTGGGATAAAGTTGCTTATGCATTTGAGAAAATGTCTTTTCTTGCCTTCTGACTCCTCCTCTATTGCCCTGTAGTGTTCCTTGGTATTTTTTTGCATCCTGACACCCCTTTTAGGTTCAGCTGGTGTTGGGCACGTGCGCGCACACATATGTGATCCCTCCCTGCACGTCTCCAAATGCGGGCCTCTGTTTAATTCACCCTTGGCTTGAGCGCCCTTGGTGTAACTCCCTTCCTGGGGACTGGTGTTTATGGAAGTGGCGACACTGACTGTGTCCCTCCATGCGAGGGGTGGTGGTGGCACTCAGCATGCCGGCAGCCTCAGATACACAGCACTGTATCTTTCTGCAGGTGCAGAAGCAGCACTATCACTTGATCCTTGCAAATTCATGCCCACTAGGTTCTGCTTTTAGAGCTGGATTGAAAACGTGACATCGCTGCTATTTTCACCTGTTTGACTTTTCCTTTTGAGTATGAAAGTAAAGACATCAGGTGATGGGATTAGAGATAGCGTTGATCACACACATGAGGCCTGAGTTACGTTTGTGGAAATGAATGCATGGGGTTCTACTGGCTTCAACAGGGGCTTAGATCAGGCTGGAGGGTACATGTAACACCAACACTGGAAAGCATTTTCAAAGTGTTTGCTAAAGCACTGAAATGTTATCATCTCGTGAAAAGTTTTAATCTCTTTTACATTTTGCCTCATAATCATTTCTTCTGGGATAGTCAGTAGAAAAAATAGCAGCATGCAGTCACAGCAGGTATTTTCTGATACACACACGCACATATCGGAGTGTATTTGTGAATGCGGCTGTTTGTATTTTGTTGACAGAGCCTGCTCACTCTATGCCTCATGTTAGTCATATTCTGTCATGTGTCTGAGCTGAGGCTCCTCATTCAGTGAAACAGACTCAGATAGCATCATCTGGAAATGCCAGGTTACTCCAGTGGGGCCATGCAAGGAGTTGAAGGATACATCCCCACTCCCTATTTGCACAGCAGTATTGTGGCATGCCAAGAAGATAATGGGTGAACGGGTATGCAATGAGCAGAGAGGTGATCCAACACGCCCAGCCCGCATAAAACGAGAAGAAAACTGGTCTTCATCAAGAGGCTGGTTTAGGATCTCTTTGGCTTGCTCCCCACCTCAGGACAAAGGTCTTATGAACTTTTGTCAAAGCCAAGATTAAGCTAACACTGAAGATCAGATGAAGCAATTTCTCTTCTTTCCTACCAGGAGGAGGCAGAATGACCCTTGGGTAGGGGCTGGCTCCACTGAGGCTTTCCACTAGAGATCACCAGTAGCAATGGCAGGTTATACAGGCAACTGCTGGACAAGCTTTCTTCCTTCTTGCTCACTTCAATTCTGCATATGGTAGTATTAGGATCTGCAGAAATGCTCTTATAATAAGTAAAAGACAGGGATGGGGATATTTAAATTATTCCAGGACACATAGGCTATCCCCCCATCTCCAACACAACTGTTTGAAAGCTGGTTTTTGTCTGTTCCTTTGTGATGAAATGAAAAACGTATCTGTTAAGAGCATATCTGGAGAGAGGAAATCCCACCCTAAAATTTACTGGATTAGTGGCAGATCCAAAGCCCACTGGAAACAATGGGAAGGCTCCTGGTGAGTTTAGTGGGCTTTCAGTTCAAGGTCTAAATGTCTGATGCTATGAATAATGTCTGTGATTATTTGTGTACCTCTCTTCTCTGACCGTAATCTCTGCCTCTTGCTGTTGAGTCAGGACGAGCAATACAGCAATTTGAAGGACTTACCTGGCAAGATAGTAGCCTTGCTGTAAAGCTATATGTCTTGCTGTCTGCAGTGCTCAAATCAGCCTCAAGTGACCATGGGGAGTAAATGTACTGAACAGTCCCATCAGATTTCATTTTTTGTTCAGCATTTATACAGACCTTTAAACAATTTTTGTTCCTCCCTGTAATCTTATGCTTTTGCTGCAATGTGGAAAGAGTAGAACTGGTGGCCTTTCTCCCTTCTGTCTGCAAGTTATTTGCTAATATCTCACACCTTAGTTTGCAGCACTGGGAAACAGACATAAAGCCAACTCTGTTCCAAGTCATGGCAGCTTTAGCTTGTTGTTCTTGGGTGTAAATGGCTGAAGCAAACTCCAAGCAAAGGAGAGTCAGACCTGATTGAAATTATTACTAAATTCATCATCTGATGCTCTTTTGGAAAAAAACATTTTACACAGTTTGCATCTAGTATTGAATGCTTGCATCGTACCGTATTTAATTTGGAAACTATTTTCTGTGGTCATGAATTTCTCCCTGGAGTGTCTTCCCAGGTAATCAAATGTTAGTGTCTTTCTGCACTTCTGAGATGCTAGTCTTCTTTTTATTAAGTGCTTTGCATTCCTAACATGATGCTCATCCTCACTGATTGGGTGCCTGCTGCCTACCGAGAGACCAGTGACTGAGAACGGGAAAGTGTTTGGTTAAAACAGTAATGGAAGGGTGTTGTAATTTTTCCTTACCTTGAGCTAGATGCATTCCTGTCTCTCCTGCTTGGAGCAGTGTATTGACTATGATAACAGGAAGGCTTATAAAGCCTTTGCAATCTAAGGAACAATTACTGTATGCTGTTTAAATTTTTTCAGCTGAGTTTCATGGGTCTGAACCGAGCACCCAGTGAATACAGTTGGAATCTTTGCATGGTCTTTAAAGACAGTTTGATCAGGTTCACCACAAAGACAGTGTTTCAGAGATGAACGGTAACCTTTCCCAGTATATCCAGAGTTATATTGTGTATGTTCGTATTAAGCCCAACATGTTTAAGGTTTCATGCATTGCACCTCTTTCTCTAAGGAACCTAAATGAATCAGAAAGCATCAGCGGCAAAAACAGAGAAATGCCATCCATGCCTCGATCTGAATCCCTCCCATCCTGAAGTCATCCATTATCCCCCTGTGGAAACAGAACTAGTACCAAGCATGTTGGAGGACAAATTCATTTCCTGTGGGCCCTCTTTGAAGAAGGTTGAACAATTTCAGGGTGGTCAGAAACTAATTTTTAAAAGCATTTAACTTTTGAATACCTGTAAGCCTAAAAATGCCGGGCTCAGCCTCTTTGCTTAAATAGCTGATGACCATAGAGCCTCCCCTTCCTGCCTGTCCTGCAGCAGTCTCTGTCATGAGACTAAGGAAGGAACAACAAAAAAAAAGGATGATGGCAATTTGTTTCTTATCAGAGGAAGTCTACTTCATGAATGACTCACAGGAGTAATTATCTGTCAAATTGTCTCTGTGTGTAGGAACAGTCCGCATTTCCTTTCCTCAGCCTGAATTCATTGTGGTTCATTACAAGCTGGTCATTACTTCAAGAGGATTTCTTTGTTATTTGGTGGGTTCTTGGTGCTTAGGAAAGGAACTGACTCGTGGAGTGTTTTAAAGTGCCAGTACTCTGCAAGACCCAGTATCTTACAAAAATGTGTGGGGATAGCGTAGCTGTACTAGGTCAGACCACTGGTTATTTTCATGCTGATTTTGATGGATTCCAACTGCACATGAGTAAGTGGAGGGCAAAATCTCCAAAATGCAGATAGGCAATTGGATGGAACTGTGACACAAGACAGAACATTTTCTTCCTAATCCACGTGAGCTGTCCATATACACAGTAAATACTGAGGTCTGCCTACCAGTTTTCTAAAGCTATTTTGGGAACTGGTTGAAAAAACAGGAGGAAATAAAATGCTGATTTGTTTTCCCCCTGTCCCATCTTTGAAAAGAGTATTTGACAAAATTTTCCTTTCATTGTGGTGTTTTGAACAAGAATCACTCTGCTCTTTGTTGTTAATGTAGCCAAGAGCAGTGAAGTCATTGTTGCAGAAAACCTGCAAATGATATGCAGGTGGCCTCCACAAGTGGTGTCCATGGGTGTCATTAAAAACATTACCTTTCTTTCTCTTTAACATCTTAGCTTGAAGATTTGTCTCCATCCTACATCAAACACCAGGGTAGGAAAGAGAACCTTAACATTTTCCAGCTCTCTTCCATCTTTTTATCTGATTCTTCTTTAAAGAACTCTTGGAGGGGCGATTCGTCATTTGTCATTCACCACTTGTAGCTTGCTTTTTTATTTTCTTCCAAGAGAAGTCATCAAAGGGGGGTGGGGGTTAAGATGTAAGGTGGAATAGCATCACAGATTGCAAGGCCAGTGTTGCCTGGCTTACTGCACGACACAAGCAAGCAAGTAGCCTCCAGGAACCTGTGCTCCAAGCCTGCATTTAACTTCAACCCATGGTAGGGAATTGCAGTAACTAGAGACAGCAATCAAATGTGAATAGAATAATCTTTTTTCCATTGCTCTGCAGGGTGGAATCCAGAAATGTTTCTTTTTGCCACAGATGAGTTTTCTACCAGGCACTGTGTGTGTTCAAGTAAATAGAAGGAGATTTACCTTCTGAAGGTCATGTGAAATCATTCCAAGGAATGGCATGAAAGTAGGTTACATACACTCTGCCTTAAGCCACTGAAGGGAATGCAGCTGATCAGTCAGCAATAAGCTGACCTCAGCATGTCAGGAACCTCAGAACCATGGAAATGACTACAAGTAGCCAAACACTTGCCTCTTTGTTTAGCAGTCCTGAAGTGCAAGTTGTGCAAAGTCTGTTTAACAGGCTTTCTCGTAGGAGACCTGGTTAGAATGGACTTGTGCCAGAGAGTTAGTGGTAGTGGAAGGGAACAGCAGGCGAGACTGTCTTCAAGAGAAAACAATACTTTGTGTTAAAATATATTGTATCTTTAGTGTTTTTGAAGATGATTCTGTGGTACTAATCTCATCTTTTCATTGTAGGTCTGAGGTGAAAAGGTGTCTGCTTGTGTGATGAAGAAATCACATAAGTCTTCCCTTTTTTCTTCCCAGGATTAATTTTGCTAGGTGCAAATATGAAGGACTTTACACTTAAACCAAATGTGAATTTGGAGGTCTATCTTTACAAATAAATCACTTTACCCAGAAATTCCCTCAAAGGTGTAATAGCACTGGTAGGTGTTTAAAAAGCAGAGGACATACAAGCCAAACCTCATGGTGGCAGTTCTTGAACGTGTTGTAGGTACTAGCTTTGCATCAAAGGAAGAACCACTGTTTAGGATAGAAAGCTGAAACAGAAAACCTGCATCCAAGAGAAACTCCAGGGAGGTCATTAGCAAGGCAGGATATAACTACCTGAGTCAGAGCAGGGCACAGGCATTGTTGTTGGTACACACGTGAAAAATGCAGTGGGATCTGAAGGCATATATATCTATCTATCATCACGTCTGCGTACATTTACCATCTCAGTGTGAACAATGTACCTGCCTGAGAAACAGAAGAGGAGCTGAGAGGAAGGGAAAGACATCAAAAATAGGTCTAATTGTCTTCTAATGTTGTTTCCCTTTACTATCTGTGTTTCATAAAAGGAGTGTTTACATGCTAGCAATATGCTTAAAGTATATGCAAACGTGGCATGCCCTCTACACGTCCTCAGACCACCTGAGTGCACAAATGCAAGCTTGCATTTTGCAGACATAGTTTGGCACTTTTGGCTCTCCTTTATTCCAAATCTTGTCCCATGGTGATTCAGACAGCATTTTTAGAAGTCCCCTCAGTATCTTGCTTATGATGGCACCCCAGGATAACATCAGTATCCTGACTTCACTGGAGGTGAAAAAAGGTAGTTATTAATTAGCACACACAAAATAATAGGTAGGTTAGATCTTCTGCCGGTGTTTCTCCAGCATCAGAGTTACAGCAGTAAGGGCCTGACCAGAAGTAGCTCCGTTATGTTAAAGCCAGTAAAGCAGTGATGGTTTACATCAGTTGAGGATCTGACTGCCTGCCTCCAATACCATGGTGGTACCCTTAAAAATAACCCAAACAGAGAGTCTGCTTGAAGGCCTCGTGGGGTTTTCAGACAGTTCATAAATTTATTTTACTGGCTGTCCAACACAGATCACCTGCTATGTTGAAAGAACAAAGAAATGAAGACTGCCAAAAAAGCATGAAGGAAGAGTGGGAGAAAAGTCTAGCATCTGATCATCTGATTGACATCCTTGGCAAGGGACAACTTTGCTGCTTAAACAGAGGAAGTAACGATTCTTGATAACTTCCCATTTTGGTGAAGGTCATGTCACTACCTGGCCTGCCAAGCTTGCATTCCCCCTGATCAAAGACAGATGTGCTCCTTGCCAGCATCAGAGGAACTGAAGGGAGGAGTGAGTTTGGTTCTCCATCCAGTCACTAAATTCTTCAGGCCAGATTCTATGATTTGTCTCTCTGGAATAAACTCAGAGTTTTTCTGTTGCTCAGGTGATGTTTCTATGTGAAATGCATGCTTCTGATCTTCAGTACTCTCCTACTGAGATAGTCATTCCCTCAGAGGCCGATAGCAAACGAGACCTTCCCTTTGGTCCTTACTGCCTCTAGCTGTTCATGGGCAGATTTCCAGACCATGACAAATGAGCAAGTTGAAAATTATACTTTGAAAGATATCTTGGAGAAAATTACTGAGATAGAAATAATGTCATTAGGTTTAGGTTGCTCTCCCTAAATAAAATGAAGCTGTTAAGCAAGCAACAAAGTATGCCAGCTCAGGGGTCTCACTGCAGCAGCTGAATTGAAGTTGATCAAAATTCTGGTGAATTAGGAGATGAGGTATATCCTGCATCAGCAGGGGAAAGATCTGTCCAAGTCTCATTTTAGGCCAGGTTGAAGAGAGGAGTATCAAGAACATTTGATTTTATAAAATCTCTCTTGGCTTTCAGTTTTTCAGGGAAACTGCAGGAATATACCAACATATGCTAACGTGATTAGTATGTTCAACAAACTAAGAAAGGAGCCCCTGGCTATTACAATCCCACCTGAATTTTGTCACTGCAGCCAGTGAAGAGAGGCCTTCACTTCTCCAGCGTGCAGATGCGTGTTCAACATACCTTTTGGAGGCACCTTTTTGGAGGGAACACCTCTGTAAGAGGAAAATACCAGCCTAACTCACATGAGAGGAACTTGGTTTTGAAGTGTGTCTCGAGTGAACATGCATGAGACTGACACTTCCTTCTCTCTGCCACCTTATTCTACATTGCTGAAGAAGAAGGTGTTGATTGGCATGCACTGAAGATGACCATTTTTTGGTATTTCTTGATCAAGGCCAGGAGAGTACAGCTTCACCTCTGGAACCAAATCAAAACTTGGCAGCACACTGACGTTGGTGGAGCTGGCTCTGCCAACAGCATAGGGCACATCTGCTGCTGGTGTATATTTTTAGGTTTTCTGCAATCTTTATCTTCACAGAGTGCATTAGGAGTTGCAGAGAAGAAGGTGAGATGTAGGTGCTTGTAAATAAAGGCCAGAGGTGACTTGTTGTGACCTACAGTCCCATTGCTTGGGAAAACATTGAGCCTGCTCTCATCACAGAAAGCAGATAGAATGATTTTAAGGGCTGTGAATTGTTTGTGCTTTTATTTCAGAGTCATTAATGGAAGCCTCTTTTTGCAACTAATGCTAGAAAGCAGGTTGTCTGGTTTTATCGCAGAACATATTTTTGTCGAATTGTGCTTTTTTGTGTGTTGCAATAAGCATGATCTCTCTGCTTCTAGAGTACATGAATCATTATATTTATCACTAATCGGTGCCGAAGTTGAACATAATTTCTTTATTTTCCACTGTTCCCAGTCCTGCTGGAGCTGTGCTTGGCCTGAACTGCAGCTCAGCTTCCAATCCTCACTCCTCATAAATGGAAAGGAACCTTAGATATAGGTCCAGATATGAATGTGCTCCTCTGCTCTTGCCCATTCCATTTTCCCTCATGAAAAAGCATCTTCAGAGCTTACTGTTGGTTTATGTCTGTGATTTTTGGCTACAATTAACATTTTTGGGGTTTATTTCTTTCTGGAATAGAAGTGTCTTACAGCTAAGAAAAATGAGTCCTTTCTCTACAGCACCATTACATCTTAGAGAGTGCTCCTCCAGGCTTTCTTATTTGTAAAAGTCAGTCCTAGACTGGATGGATCATTGTGGGAATAAGAGAAGAGTTTAACACCATTAAAGTTGTTTTCTCCCTGCCAAGATTCCTTGCAACAGCTCTTGTTACTGTCAGAGGCTCTGGTGGTATTGTGTCAGGGACTGGCAAGACTGAAGTTCTGTCAGTTTTATGTCACTGCACTCCCTACTAGCTCTTGATGAGTCTCTGTATCATCCATTGGCATTTACCCTATTATCCTGCCCGTTTTCTGCCTTGTTTCTATTCTACGGGATATTGGCCCCATATCTCTCGTCCGGCAGGTCTGTCTCTCTGTGGGGTTGTTGCTGGCTGATCCCAGTGCAGAAGTAGCAAGTGACCTGTGGTAAGTGACAGGTAAATGACAGATAAGGTTCATGGGTAAGTGAAGAAACTGACAGGAACCTTGTAAAGTTCAGAAAAGGCAAATGCAAACCCCTGTGCTAGGGATGGGACAGACCCACACAGTGGACCAGGATGGCTGTAGAGAAAACCATGTGGGCAAGAAGGACCAGCAGCAGGGCTCTTCCTGGAGGGACACACTGATGGGGTGCAGGGACATAGCTTGTGAAAGGATATGCTCTAGTGGGGCAAAGAGAGCACATTTGGTCCCTGAAACAGTGGCCTGACCTGGGAATGGGTTGCCCAGAGCAGCCATGGGATAACCATCCTGGGTGAGAGTCTGCTCCTCTTAGCTCTTGCTTTGTGTGGGGTGGACTGGAGACTTCCTACAGTCCAGTCTGACTCACTCCATGACTACTGAAGTACAGACAGAGCTTATGGGTGGCATCACTGGTTATTTCTGCAATCTTTGACCTCAGAGACTTTTCCCCCACTAATTTCTTTCTTGAAATCAAGTATCTTGTAGCACTTTTCACTCAGCAGCCTTTAACTTAGTGATGCTGTCCTTGAGTATAAAAGCAGTGGGAGGATCGTATTTTTCAAGGAGTCCCCACTTGAGTTACGGATGATATGCTTGCAAGCTTGTGAAATGTGGTTGCTCAAAGTTCCTTCATTTGCTGCTGACACGTGCCAGCCCTGAACTGATCTTGTGCACAGGTTTCTTCCTGGAGGCTCCCCCTGGTACCCACAGCATTGACCATGATGAAGCTCACTGTGTGATTGGAGTTAGGATAATTTTGTAGCCTATGGATAGTTTGAAAGATGCATTCCTGCTTGTGAAAAAGGCCATTCCAGTGTCCAAGGTGCATCCTTTGTGTTAATCGACAGGTAAGGAAATTGAAAGGTTTCTTCACACCCTCCTTGCTGTGGATTTCTTTCAACTAAGCCATTTTATTTCTGTTTCTGAGGGCAGAGAGAAGATGCTGTATCTTTTGTTTCAAGGCCTTAGGGTTAGAACTTCATCTTTGGCTGTCTTTAGGTTGCTACATCAAAGTAGGCAGTAAGAAATTAAAACCACTAGGATAACATAATAAAAAAGAACAAGCCATTTAGGGGGAAAAAAAAAAGGAAAAAAAAAATCAATATTTTGTCTTTTAGGTCCCTAGTGAGAAATACTTGCGTAGAAGAGACAAAGAGGAAAACATGAACAAGGGGCTTTTCCTGCCCTAATTGCAAGTACTGCAAGTATGTCAAGTGTGCATTTGAGAGACAGACGTAAGGACTGCTTCGTAAACAGGAGCAGAGCTGGTAAAACAGAAGAACAACAGGTAAAGGTCATTCTGTAGCCAAAACCAGCTTGAAGAAACTGTATTTGAGGAAGAGAACCAGTATAGCCCTGCAGGTATAATTCTAGATCAACGTATTTTTGTTTTATCTCCTGCTGGATGGCCTTGCAGCATTTTATTTGAAGCTTGATTATACATATGGGTTGCATGTTTTGGAAATGCTTCCAGGTTTGGGAAAAATAGGTGGAGGAAGGGATGATGCCCGATTTCAGTCAGACCAAGTAAAAAACAGCTGCTGGAATTCTGGGGTGCTGCAACTAGGTCTGCCCTGGACCTGCCTTTAATCAAGCTTTGAGAGCATAAGAGGGTGCTGAAGTCCAACTGGGCTTCACGCAGGCCAGTGTCCACAGCATGCTTAGTCTCCAGAGGCAGAATAGCAGAAACTTTTGAAACATCATATGTTTGGATTTAGGGCGGTCATTCCTTGGATATAGCTGCTGTTCTTTATTGACATTGTGGAGTGAAGGATAACTGCTTTACCAGTCAAAATAAATTAAAACTACAGTATTAGGAATAGTGCCTTTGAGTGCAAAAACTGTATAACACACGCTGGGCAGAAAGTTGTTTAATTTACAGGAAAAAGGTGCACAGGTTAAAGAATATTCAGATAAGTTAGATATATTCAAGTCATCAGGGCCTGATGAAATTCACCCTGGAGTACTTCAGGAACTAGCTGAAGTGATCTCTGAACTATTAGCAATTATCTCTGAGAGCTCATGGTGGATGGGTGAGGTCCCAGAGGAGGGGAGAAAGGCAAACACAGTACCTATCTTTAAAAAGGGGAAATAGGAAGACCCAGGGAATTATAGGCCAGTCAGCTTGACTTTGATACTGAGAAAAATGCAGGAGCAAATTATTGAACAATCAATTTGTAAACACCTAGAGGAAAATAAGGTGATAAGAAACAGCCAGCATGGGTTTGTCAAGAACAAATCACATCAAAGCAATCTAATTTCCTTCTTTGACAGGGTAACTGGCCCAGTGGATAAAGGGGGAAGCAGCAGATGTGATAGATCTTGACTTTAGCGAGGCTTTTGACACACATCCACATGACATTTTCATAAGTAAACTGGAGAAATATGGTTAAGATGAAGTTATTATGTGATGGGTGCAAAACTGTTTGAAAAATTTGGCTTATCGGTAAAGCAGTTATCAATGGTTTGTTGTCAAACTGGGAAAACACATCAAATAAGATACCACAGAGGTCTGTCTTAGGTCCAGTTTATTCAATATTTTCAGCTCTGATGACGGAATATGTAGAAAACTTTTGAAAATTGCATATGATACTGAACTAGGAGGGGCTGCAAACACTTTAGAGAACAGGATTTGAATATAAAATGAGCTTGATAAATTCAAGAAAGGGTCTAAAATCAATAGGATGAACTTCAATAAAGACAAGTGCAAAGTATTACTTTTGAGGAAGGAAAAATCAAATGCACAGTTTTCAGAAACGAGGCTTAGCACGGAGCACTCCAGAAATGTGAAGATGTGTGAAGAGTAAATTCCATGGCAGTATGAATTCATAGTAATACTGTCAATAACTGGGAAGTAACTATTTAGGTCTGCCCTAGGTAGTGGGGCCTGACCTGGGAATACTATGTCTGTGTCCAATGGTGATGGCACATTTTAAAGTATAGAGGTTTTGGAAATCATTCTCCTTTTGGAATGAGAAAGAAGAAAGCTTAGAAAACATCTTCCAGAAAGAAAAGCAGAATTAACTGAGTTATTTTTTCTCAGAAAGGAAAGAGGCATAATGCGCATAGAGTATGCAAAAAATGTTATTAAAAATGTTACAAAGAAAAGAACACTTACCTGCTCTCCCTGTCTAAAAATGGTGTAAAAAGAAATGGATGGAGTAAGCTGAAACAAGAGATACTCATATTGGACAGAATTCAGATAGATGCTCTGGGGATGGTAGAGCACTGGAACCAGGTTTCTAAGGATAATCTGGAATCCTTGTTCCCTTCCCAAACCTGAAAATGGGTCAGACAGACATCTGTCAGTGATGTAGAACAGATGTCCTCTTGAGAGCACTTCTACTTTTATATTTCTACAGTAATTCATACACCTCAGTCAAGAGAAAAGCTCACATGAACAAAATAATCAAGAATTGCATGCATACACACACAGACATATATTTCCCCCAAACTCCCACCCTTCTCCTGAAAATCCCTTTTAAAATTTATGTACACTTATCACACAAATTGTGTTTCTTCTACTTTCCCTTTCACCTGTCTTTGCCTTGAAACAGGGGGAAGAGTCACGAGTCATTCCATACTTACATGAAAGATTAGGGGGCTAGATGGGTCTGCCTTCTATCCAAACATGAAACTCAACGTGTTGTTTTTTGTGGGCTGGCCCTACAACTGTGCAAAAGCAAGCCCCCAAAGCTATAAAAAAGCCTTTTTGAAACTATCTCCTGCAAGCTGCTGTAAGAAGTGCTTTGTTCTTTTTCTCTTTGTGTTTTTGATGAAGCTACACAGCCTGAGAATGAAGCTTTATAAATATGACAGCTCCCTTTTAATGATAAACACAGGACAAACTGGATGGTACTTTTATGAGGTTTTATTGGCATGATTTTGAACTGGTGTATTATTTATGGGACCATCCTAGATGGAATGCAGCAAACTCTCAGTATCTTGTTGTTATGTTTTCTGTGTGAGCCACATGCATCTCAAAACGTACCCTTGAAATACATAGTGAGAAGTGGGAGCATCTTTTAGGGCTGTAAGGCCAGAAATCTTAGCCATCTAGAGTTGATTTGTGTAAGACTATGATAAGAAAAAACACTGTTTTAAATGACTGATCTAAACTATCTAGCTGAGATTTAACTGCAGGATTTGCACACTGCATTGCAGGGGATGCTACCTCAAAGTGACACTCAAAGAGCAGAGTATCTTCTCCTCCTCTATGTGCTTACCTTTGTAATGACACCTGTGTAAAACAAATTTGGGAAACCATATCTGAAAGGCTAGGAGACCGTGGCTGCAAATGAAGAATTGCTTGTCTTCCTGTGAAACTGGGATTCTTGCTTTTATCTCTGTGAAACTCTCTCTGGTACAGATACCAAGGACATTGACTTGGACTCCCTTCCAAATCTGGGGACCTTGGAAAAGAAATTTACTTTTTCGGAGAAGGAACATTTCCCAGGTGAACTGGCTGGTAGGTACCTGCCTTTAAACAGAGTCAGCTCCATGTTCCTTGGGATCTGGTTAGTCTGGCTAGGTTGATAGACCAGTTTGATAGTCCAGGTGATAAGCGTTGCTGTGCATCCAAAGGCACTAAAGGTACCTTGAGTCAGGTTCATGTATAGTGCTAAGGCTGCATTCATGTGGTGCTGTGCTCATGGATGTCTTTATGTCAAGGTTAGTAGTGCTACCAACCTTCCTTTTCTCTATTTTGCTCTGGCCCTGTTCTTATTCACATGTTGGTAGCATACATGCTTTAGCGTCACCTGAGTTTTAACAGGCTCCTACTACCCTTTGCAATTGAGAGTTTGTCAAAACTGAGCCCCCCAGGCTCTATTAAAGTGTCAGCAAGACTTTATGCACCAGTTAAGCCTCACTTAAAGACTATTTTGAGACTACTGATACTATGTAGAAAAATAAATTTGCAGTTAGTGACCCCTCCATGTAGTATACTTGGCCCAGTAGGAAGATATACCACCACTCACATTTATAGTGAGGTCTACAGTACATAACTTTCAAGAGGAAATTTTGGGGTAGAAGGTTTTGGGAGGTCACTGGTAATACTGTCATTAACTTGCCAATGAGGAGGTAGGTCTGTATTTAGACACACTTTTGCCCCTGCTTTCTGTAATCTAGTAGATTTTAAACTTTCATTAGCTACCACAAATGAAAGATTTGTGGTAGTATGGAACCAAGAGTGTTCTCTTATCATTTGCAAAAGATATCATTAATGATAAGGTAAAATAAAACTTCCTGGATCTAAATATAGGCTGGACTAAATTGGCAGTTTTCAGTAAGTATGCCTGCTTAGTAATGGAGACAATGCTGAGTGAACTTTACAGAAGAGGAAAAAACCTAACTAAATAAAAGATCTTGTCTGAAATGCTGCCAAAAATTAATGCATTTTTTCCCCTCGGTGAGACAAGGTTGTCCTCGCTTTCCATCTCAACCAGCTAGAAGATATCTCCTTGGAAGACATTTCCCCTCTCTGAAACACATCTACAGCCTGTTCCATGCTAAAAATATCAACCATAGAAGCTGTGCCATGACAGTAAGAAAAACACAAAAAACCAGTCCAAAACTAGCTCAATTCCTGACCACGTTTCTATATTTTATAGAGTGAAAGCTGGATTCACTGAATAGTTTAGGTAGAAAGGAGTAACTTCTAGGAAATAACCTGGTCAGATGCTCCTCGCAGAGCAGATCCAGCATATAGATCTCCCATTACAGATATTGAACTGCAAAGGTCTTAAATTGTAGTGGTGATGTTGACGAAGATCAAAGATCTCTTCTTATCTCCAGCATCGGCCAGATGACGCTTAGTGCATTTCTGAATACTTTTAAATGATCTCATGGAGGCTAAGTCTTCACTTGAGTTTCCCATCTATCCCCCCTCACTCCAACCCTCAGTCTGAGTACTGTGTTATGCCAACAGAGAGCACACAGGACAGCCTGCATGAGCACAGCTACCCTTCAGCTGGAACACAGTGTGATTCTGCCTATTTCCAGTGCCTTTCACATCTCCTTCCCAAAGCCCTGAAGGGACAGATGGTATCTCCTGTAGATTCCTGGTATTTTCACAGTGAACCAAATTACTGCAACANTTCATCGTGACCAGCTGGTGTTGTTTGAAATGAATTACATTAATAATGTGGCTGAATTTTCAGTATAAGACTAAATAATGAGAGTTGTAAAGCTGCAACATAATGTGGAGTCAACAGTTTAGTGGGCTGACACTCCCACCTTAGGCAAATCTCTGAATCTGCTGGGTGCATCACCCTCCTTCTGTAAAATGAGGTTTAACTCTCCCTTCTCCACACCCCACTGGGGTATTGCAAGGGTGGTAGTCTTCTGGCACTGAGGAGAAGCACTGAGATATCTTGACGGCGAGGTCTGTATTAACACTTCAGGTAGCACGTCTATTTTGGGGCCAGCAGGCTGACAGCTCCTCTGTGCTCTCTCTCCCTGTTTTGGTATGTGCCGGATCCCACTTGTGCTACATCTGGGTGCACAGGAGTGGTTGTGGAAGTGACAGCAGTCCTCTGCTGCTGCTGATGGCCTGCAGCAGTGGAGGGGGAGAGGCAGTCTATGGTTTCATGGCGCTGCAGTGCATGGGGTCCAAGAGCTCCAGTGAGGTACTTGGACAGAGACTTACATCACACTGGCAGTGTTGCCAGACTCCATGGTGGGAAGGCTCCATTTCTGGTAATGTAAATCACAAGATACTTCCTGCAGGACTGCAAGAAGGCAAGCTTGCTGTGACCGTGCAGCACCTCCATGCTGCACACTTCTCACCCAATGTCAAAGCAAAAATCCACTATGATGAAAATACTTCACCACTTTTCTTGTTAAATATTATCAGTACATGTATTGAGGATGTGCTAGACCTTCTTCTTCTTAATGACTTCTACCTGTCAGGTCTAAGAAAGAAGGTCAGCTTGGGCTCATTGGTGCCCCTTTTTTCTCTCTGGTCCTTAATGTAGGTAGCTATCCTTGACAGACTCCCTTTCAGCCTAACTATGCGGATCCCTCCACAGGAATACATGATTAATGGCATATGTGTGTCTGATTGTGTGCACAGACACACCAATGCCCATGCAGGTAAGTACCTCTTTCTAAGTGTAGAGTTTCTCCATCCATATTGTATTAGCCAGGACCTAGCTCTTTCCCTCAGTATTGTATCACTGTTGTCTTTCTTGACACTTAACTGTACTAATGTTTTCTTTACTTTCCAAATCATGATTAATTAAAGGATTTCTCAGTTTCCTCACAATGCCTTTTTTTTTCTGAGGCTAATCTTCAATTAATAAGGAATGTGAGCATGTAAATATAAGATGTCTGTTGTGTGTTTTTCTTGCAATAAATCTGATTATTATTTATACTGCTGCTCAGTATATCTCCCCTAAGGTATGCTGAATTTGATCAAATCACTACATCACTGGAATCTTGAGCGTTACTCAGTTGTGTGCTAATTATTCTTAATCTGGGTCCTTCTAAAAAGGTAGTCAATTAGACTTTATTGAATTGTCAGCAGCAAAGGGAATCTGGTAGCTGGTGTAACCATGTCACAGATGGCTAAATACCCTGCAGTCTGAAGGGAAAAAAATGAATTAAATATAGATTCAAGTTACAGAATGTGGTGTGAAAATATAGGAGCCAGGCTTTTTGGAGAGGAAACCACTGTTCACAGTTGATTGAAGCTGACTCTAAAGACCTCTTTCATGGCACCCTTTGGGAAGAGCTATGAGTAAGTGACCCTTTATCATCTAATCCCAAGGTTCACCTTGAAATAGATCTCTAGATGGTGCAGATCTTCTGCCTTAAGAACATCTCAAGGTCACCTTGCTGATGTTTGTTTTCCTCTGCTATAGATTGAGGATCACCGCTTCCTGGAATAAATTCTTTGATGACAGGGCACCGTGTGACATGCCTTGAGCCTTCAACCATTTTTACCTTTTATGGATATTACCAAGCAGTGGTAATGATAGTGTCTTGCCATTTGCTCCCACCACTGTGTAAAAGTCATTCTTCAGACTTTGGGCCAAGACAAGCAAAGAGGTGCCATTAGCTTACAGAGATAGACCCATTAATTAGGAATGAGAGAGCTATCTTATTTCTGACTAATGTTTCCCAAACCATTGATGCTGATATTGCAGAAAATCATAACTGGGGACTAGGGAGAATCAAGAAAGAATGGGAGATTCTGGGTGTGAAGGAAAGACTGGCAGTAGGGATGAAAGAATGGCACGTGTTATTGGCACCTCTGGCACCTAGATCAACCTTTCATTAAGATCCAAGCAACATCTACCTGCCACTTCTCAGGGCATGCAGATCAGGAGTTGGAGGCCAGTGGATAAAATTGGATGACTGATAAGTGGGACAGGATGGAGAGACTGATTTCTGTCAGCTCCTATGAGCTACAAAAAACACATCCAAACCCTGCACATGATCAGCAGTCTGAGAAGACCCTGGTAGGCATTGGTAACTCAGTAGCTGGTGTCTCTTGTCCATCGTGTCTTTCCAAAGAGTCTGAAGACACCATCTGGGTATGTTTGTCCTAGTGCTTGGTAGCTGGATAGGGCACCTGGAGGCAGAGCTCCTAGTGTCTGTCCTAGTGTCTGACTGCTGGACACACATGTTGTAGTATAGGGGTTTTTTTTTTAATCATATTGCCTTCCTCTCCAATAATGTTTTGCATTGAGCTTTCCTACAGTATTTTCGGCTGGGTATCGTACAAGCATGAAGTGCAGCGTGAATAATTTGATACCTATCATTTTTAACCCTTAACCTTATCTCAACCAGGAATTTTACAGGTATGTTGAGGACCTGGAGTAAATGAATAGGCACCTTACAAGTCAATCTTCTCATGAATTTGCTGTGCAGAACTGCTGGCAGTGTGTCACAAGGAAGTATATGCAAGTAATCGTGTGTTTTCCAATAAATATTTGGTAAATTGGTCTAAGACGAATTTTGAATGAGGAACATTGCAGCCAGAAGACATCTGGCAATCAATACTTTGTTTCAACATAATGCGTGCCTGAAATTGTACTTAGCTATGCATGAGCACAATTATGGTAAAAATTCTGATGTAAATAAAGAGTATTTAAGTTTCTGGTAGTGAGTTTCTTGTTTTATTTGACCTCGTTTATTATTGGATATATAATTGCCGCTGAACATTTAACTCACATGCTTGTGATTCTTATTCAGTTATGCAACAGAAATTCACATCCCTATCATTTGTAATATTACACATTTTCAGAGTATTGAGAAGAGTCATAGAAGGAAGATGTAGTCATTACCCTGATCAGAAAACAGGGTGCAGTCACCAGCCTGTGATGTGTATACTTTTCAGAGCTCATTAATGGGTGCCATTTAGTTAGTCCTGAGGTAAGGATTCTTTAGGTCATTTTTGCTGCGTGGGAATAGAAGGCAAAGCTAATTTAAAAGGTTACCACCTTCTCTAAAGTATATTCAAAGCTTTGAGAGCTGAGAAATTCGAATAACGGGGAGGGGTCGTTGTTACTGTGCTTTTTTATTATTTTTATCCTTCTCATTCAAATAGTCTGTCCAGGATTAGAGAGAAAGAGCCAGAAGCTATCTTCAGAAAAGACATAAAGTTTCCAAATGAGGAAACTAAGCTATCAGAGAAAAGCACACAGTACTTCTAATAACTTTCAGTGGTTCTGCTAGCAAGAAAAAGAAGCAGCAGTGATGTTGGTAACCTGTTCAGATGAAACTTCAAGGGTTTCTTCGGCAGAGTGTCCATTCAATTGTTGTCTGATTAGTCTTTTGGT
The DNA here is from genome assembly GCA_013400035.1 of Rynchops niger. NCBI lineage: Eukaryota > Metazoa > Chordata > Aves > Charadriiformes > Laridae > Rynchops > Rynchops niger. The sequence goes on along the minus strand of VXBH01005134.1, from coordinate 17,769 downwards.
AAATAAAGCTGGCACAGAAGTCATTAGTTCATCTTAGCATTTAATATAAAAGAATTTTCTTGAAAGTGCGGTGACGAAAGGGCTCGTGGTATAGCAAGAGATTGGGTTGTGAAGCCAATGTTGGTGAATGCCAGGACATAGTCACAGTGCAGAGAGATTTAGAAGATTTAGAATAAGCAACTGTGGTGGGCTGTGTTTGTGAAGCCAAGGAATTATGTTCCTTAGGCCTTGGTGTGAGATGAAAATAACTGACGAATAGAAAGGGAGAGCAGGCATAGCTGTGAGCAGCCCTATGAGGCTCGCAAGGTGGCATCTCTGAGAGGCTGTTATTTGTGGTCCCTGGCGCAATCAGGGCAGTGTTCACAGTCTATTTGCTTGGGTGCTTCTGAACCGCAGCAGCAGGACCTGAATCATGTAGTTCCCATTCTGGTGAGTAGAAAAAGGAGGGTTCCCACTCTACCACTCTCACCAGAAAAGCTTGGTGCACCTGAAGTCAAGCCCTCTAACAAAGCTGAAAATCTGGAGCAGCACAGTCATGTTTACTTAGGTAAGAAATATCTAAAACTTGTGATGTATGGCTAGGAAGAGGATGCCCAGTTGTGGTCTGCAGTCTGGAACTGTGCATGGTATACAGTATCGTCACTGTCCTACACACAGAAGTCTGCAAAGAGCAGGAAAGGGAGGTCATCTTTGTCTCAATCTGTGGCCCATCCTCTGGCCGTCATTGCATATGGGAAGGTACCATCTTTGTTTTTCAGGTACAACATGTGCTTTTTCAGGAAGATCTTGTGGGGCACTCTCTGAACCTTATTTTACATAAAGGAGTTTCAGCTGCTTTTAAGGCACATCAGGTAAATAGCAACCCAGTAATGGGACCTAAATGCCTGAGTGGAACTTCAGCAACATCTTTTACACCAGAGTTTCTCTTTAGAGTTAAATTTGGTGGAAGGTAACCTTACTGGCATCTGTGGTCAAACAGGTAAACTTGGCATGGATTGCCTGTCCATCTATTCATACTTGCATTTATACTCTGATTATCATATCTGCTGGCAAGAGGCTGAAGGATTTTTTTGTGTTTCTTTTTCCTTCCATTGAGGAAAGCATTGCCAGTGAAAATGGGAATAAAATATGGAATTAGTGTTCTTTATTGTTGGCTTTCCTCCTATCAATAGAGTGTCTTTTCATTGTATCTCAGATGTGCTGTCTCACTGACCTTACTTTTCTCATTTTTATTGGTCTCTGTAGTTGCTTTCAGCAGTTGGTTCATTGATACTGATTTTTCCTGGGTGTGAAGATACTATGCTACAAGATTTTCTTCTCCACAACTATAGTGCAACATCCTTTCTGGAGCTTTTAATTACTGCTTAGTTAATTATAGTCAGTTTGATGTACTCTGTGAAGAGGAGCAAGTTCAGTAGCTCAGAGAGACTCTTCCAGTTTCAGTGGTCTCTTTTTCTCTGCTTAAAATGTGCAAGCCAAATTGCCCAAGATAATTTATAATTAGTATATATTCTAGGATTTCAGTAGCATTTATATACAAGGAGTGTTTTTTGAAATAACTTCCATTTCCCTGCTGTTTTTCTCACAATATTGAAATTTCCTGTAGTTTTACCAAGAAGATATCCTATCCCATAAAAACTACTCCAAAAAGTGGAGGGGTTAGCTCCTGAGCTAGTATTTTATTTTTACTGAGAATAAGTGACTGGAGAGGGAAAGGACACTTGACCCCATAGGTTAGTCCCCTGTAGTTTAGTCTGATTCATGCCTTTAGGCATTCATGTGTTCTCTCCTTCTTCCCTATAAACCATCTCATTATCTTTTACAGTAACTCATGCCATTAGTTTCTTTCTTAGTATGGTTTGACCTAACAATTTCACATGTGTTGTGTTCTTGAACATACACCTGACACTGCAATGCCTAGTAGCTAGGCAGCCACCTAGCAGAGTCAAACCCAGTCCTCATCCATCAGGCAATGGTTGTGAAACAATTCTACATCTAAAGGCTCTTTAAACAAAAACTTGCAATGCTGAGGCCTGAGGGATACCTAATGAGCCAGGTGATTCCCCACTGATCATCTGGCCACATGTGTACCGTGCCTGTGAAGCACTGCAGTGGTGGTTGTCACCTAAGGTATGTGGCGGTGACAGGTAAGAGTTAGATACTACATTAAGTCTGAAGGTTTTGTTTCTAGCTCCTCTTCTAAGCTCTATATGACCATGTCGCATACCAACTCATTCTGCATACACATTTGTCTGGCTATGCTACTGGTTCATAATCTCCTTGGAGCAGGCACTATCTAGTATTACATATCTAGCACAGTAGTCCCTGTTCTTGGCTGAGGTCTCTAATCAACACCTATATGCAAATACATGGTGAAGATGATTTGCTAACAGTCATACAGGATATTGCAGTTATTTTCTGGTGTGTGGGGATGGCTGCAGTATCTTAGTATGTGAACCACTGGAGAATGCTAACTCTTATTTCATGTTGACTACTGTGAGATATGCTGCTGGAATTTCCTGTTTACTTTTAACTTTGGGATGGATTCTGATCACTTTCACTCTACTCCTGACCTGAATAGTACCTTGTTCCACAAACGGTCCTATTGGTTCAATGGGGTCTTTCATGGATGGGAAGGTACCATTCAACATGACTGAAAGCCTTGGAATCTGGTCCTTAAATCATATTTGCTAGCTGGACTGTGTGTGTGTTTGTGCATGTGTCTGTTCTCAAGCTTTTTTTTTACAAGGGACTCTAGTTTACTCTGTTAGACTTCACTGAAACCTTTCATTATTGGGACTACTGTTAGCTCACAAAGCTTCATAATGTTCTTCATTGTTCTTTGTTTCATGCACTGAATTAGAAATTAATTCTTTTTCAGATTTACTGGCATATGCTTCTAAGCTCATACTCTCCATTTAATGTATCCCATGGTATGTGTGTCTCATCAAATGTGACAGATTGGGGTGATTCTGTCAATAATTCATATTTGATATAGAGTAGAACAAAGTTAAGAGGGAATTGCAAAGTAATATAATCCCTGTCCCTTTTAAAATAGACAAAGTTACACTAAAATTGACGCCTTTGACCGGGACACTTAACATTCAAAAGCTAAACCTACCAGCATAGGGCATAATAGATGCTTGTTTGGAAATAATATGGGAAGTCAGGGTAGAGGATAGCAATTGACGTCTTCAAAAGAAGTCCTCTGGGCCTCACTTTTCAGAGGTGAGGAAGCAGCCACAGCTCTCATTAAATTCCACCAGAGTCCCAGGTGCTCAATACCTCTGAATTTCAAGCAATTAAGTAGGGCATGCAAACTGGGATGTTGTAAGCTGACAACAGTTGAGGCTGCTCCACTTGAAGGTACTGCCAAAGCAGCTGCTGAGAAACTAGAGGCTGAAAAGAAAAATAGTGAAATAAGTTCTGTGTGTGCCTAAGACCCTGCAAGCATCTGACTTCTTTGATAGCAACTCAGATGCTTTGATTAGTGTAGAGAAATAACAGTCGAGGAGGTTTTTTAAAACAGTCCTAAACGGTTGGAAGATGTGAGGACTGGAAGCTGTTTCTGCTATGCCTGGGATTTTTTCCCCATGATCCTGGAAAAAGCAGGGATTCCTGATAAGCTATACAGGCTTTTGGAGAAGCATCTGTTCTTTAGAGAGAAGACATATTCAACTTATGAATGTCATGTGTACAGATTGACTCCCAGTGCTTCACCTGGCAAATGGTCTTTCTACCAAGGGCATTTGCTAGAGCTGTTGTCTCATTCGTCACTGGTCATGACTGAGCTATGAAAGGAACCCTTGAATGTTCCAGAGAATTAGAAATGTTTTGTGACCCCCTGGAGAGCTGGAAAAATATGATTTTGCTGTAATAGAAGTAGTAGCAAAAGTCCCTTCAAATCCCATGAGATCAGTGTCTGCCTATGAGGAACTGTCTGATACTGCAGGTTTCTTCTTTGTATGGTCTCCTGTGGGATTCTTCTGCTGTGTCTGCAATGTTCTGCAACGCGTGATGCCCACCTTTTGCAAGTTAACTAATACAGGCTGAAAATGTTTTGTAATTTCCTGTGGAATTGACTGTTGAGGAAGTTACGTTATGACAAAAAGCACCTTGAAAATTTTAAAACTCTAAACTTCCAGGCTCCTGGGCTTTTCCCAGCTCACTGTTTTTCTCTGGCAGACTTAGGAGGATTGGCCCCTCCTATCTGACCAGGGCACTCCCCCCTGGATCAACACCGCTTCGCTGAGGCCTCTCAGGGACTGATTTATGTGCTGACAAAAGCAACGACGTGTAAGGAAGCAGTCTGTCTTCCCAAGCCTTTCTGGAGGCTGAAGATTTCTGCTGCACAGATGCTGCTCAAGAAAACATTGTGTAATTCAACTGCAAGAGTCTCAGTGGGTTGGGAAAGCAAAAATCTGGCTAGGACAATCAAGTGTGGTACTGTGTGACCACACGGAGGAAGCTCTAAGCTTTCATGTCTTTTTGTCTTGTTCACAAGATATGGCAGTACAGGGAAAAGCACTATGTCAAGAATATGGTAACTGTCTCCTCCTGCAATTGAAATAGGTCTGATCCAAAACTAAGCACTCATCACCTGTTAAAGATAAATTTACCCTGCTGTTTATGCGATATTCCCTTGCTAAATGTGTCACATAGGTTGTGAAGAAGTCACACGCTGCGGCGAGGCTGGTGTTGATTGACGTTTTTCTCCTTAAAGGTGCTGAATGCACAAAGAGAGTATGTTAAAAAAGTGATGATGGCAACTGATGCTTAGGATGGGTGGGGACACCAGGTCTGTGGAAAGCGCAGCACACACACACCATGTTGGAGTCTCTTGCTTATACTGGAGAATGACAAAAAGAACGCCACCAAACCCGTCACGCTTAATGTCTTGTACCTCAAAGACCCCATTCTGTTTTAAAAGACACTCACTGGACTCAGAACTGCAACTTGGTGCTCAATCTGGGTTATCCTCATGGTGGATTTATTTAACAACTGGCAGCTCAGTGGGCCTGATTCTTCTTTCCTTTGCACAGCTTTGAGTTGACAGTTACTTGAATAAATTTTGTGGGATTATCCCTGTATACAACTCTTTCTTTTTGTTTGTTTGTTTCAATAAATGTAGACTCTGTAGTTGCAGTAAAGCAAGCATTGGGCTTTTGTTTTCTGTTTTGAAGTTGGGTCTGATGGAAGGAACTCCTAGCTGTTATTCACACTGCTTTCACTCAGGTGAAAAACTGGGATGAAATTATGGGGAGAAAAGGATTTATCTTGACTGTAGTAAGGGAAAACAAACGCTTAATTTGGAATCTGGAATCGGAAAAAAAAAAAAAGGAAAATCCTGGGTGAAGACTCTAGTCACCAGGAAACAGAAATACCCGAGAGCAGGCATTTACAGGCTTCCATGAGAACATTCTCCTCTTGCTCCAATGTAGAAGAGGAATAATTTGAAATACAATGTTGCCATGGAACAGAATTATCACCCCACTGATAAACTTTATTGCCTCATATGCCTCATAATGTATCAGCCTACAAAAAGTCACAGCAAATGGTCGAGATACCTTCTGTGGTGACACACCAAGACCATGTCACGGTCTTGTGACTAACTCAGAAGGTGTAATAATAAGCATCTCTCCTGCCTGTCATTTTCTGTTTCACTGTGTTTTCCCCAAAATGGAGGTCAACTTTTCAGAAAAGAGTGAAAAGTTGCAAACAAGAAGAACAAAAAATATTTTCCCAGGGTAGAAAATTCTGTTATATAACAAACCAGAAAGATTACTGTGTGCTGGAAGGGAAAAAAACATACTTGAAGACCAAGATGAAAACAAAACTCAAAGAAGTGAGTTTTGAATGTGTCCTTAATGCAAACTGAGAAAACAGAAGTTAGAGCTGGTAAATGATACACCAGCCATGGCACTCTGCTTACAGACTGTGATTCTAAATGTCATATGCTGTAGGTCCTTCTTGCTCTCCCAGTCCACATGAGAAACTCATTCCTCTCCACGCCCTGACCATGAATATTAGTCTGCAGCCTATATCCAAAACAAACTGTTCTGGTTTCCATTTTAACAGTTTTACTTATTCCGTGGTTTCAGACCAACTGAACAGACTCTTTCTCTTTGCAATCTGGAAATCCAGAAATCTCAGCCTAATCTTTCTGCTTCTGATGCCTTCCAAGTTTTGATGAGGTTGTTTTATCTCTTACTGTTATTAGAGAGCAGGTCAATGCTGCTCCACTTATTCTGTAGATTTTTACTGCTCTGTGGATGTCAGGAATATTCTTTTTATCTTCTCTTTTGAATCCCTTGTTAATCATATCATGATGCACCTTTTTCAAATCTATAGTTTTATTGAATGGGGTTTTTAATCTTTGCAGAACTCCTAACCAGTCACGTCCATAAAGAAATGAAAAAAACCTGGTATTCACATCACCTGATGTGGTTGGTTTTTTGGGCTCTGCAAAGATTAAAAACACAGTAAGACTTGAGAGCATCCTAGAGGGAATATAGAGGTTGCTATTAATATGTTCTTCTTTTGAACAGAACTGATCTAAGGGTTTGGAAATAGAGGAAAAGTGACTGTTTAAAGCAATAGACAGGGTTGAGATTTCAGGTACATACTGCAGAATATTATGGTAAGAAGAAACTGAGAAAATTATGAGGGCCAATGCTGAAGCTACTCCTAGGTTCATTTTCATTTCCATATGCTCAAACAGGCAGCTCCCTGATGTAAGATTACAGCAATATGATTGAATTGGTGTCAGTGTTGGGTTGATTTCTCAAATGGTCATGGAGAGTGCTCCATGGAAGCTAGGTAGATGGCCAAGGAGATTTTAAATGTTTTTTCATGGCAGGCAGAGTTCCCTGGGTCATTTGTCTGGAGTGGCAGCTCTATGCTGCCGTTACTGATGCTGCTGCTGTCTGAGTGCTGCTCTTGGGGATGGCTGCTGGCAGGGAAGGACTGAAGCCCCCAGCCTTGTTGGCACAGCCATTTGGTCGCAATTTTTTTCCTCCATGCCAAGGGTAGGCTTCCTCTTTCCTGTGGCTCCTTCAACTTATCTTTACCAGCCATGGTCATTTCCTGGAAAATGTGGTCAACAGCACCATGTCCTGGTTAGGACATGCAGCAGCCCACTCCAGCTGCAGCACTCGAGAGGCTCCACAGAAAAGAGGGAGAGGGGGGAGAAGGGGTAACAAAGAGACCGGGTAAGGACGGGTCCTGCTGGCAAGCCCAGAGGAAAGCAAGAAGGGAGCGGGACAGGAAGGGGATGAGAGCTTCAAAGAAGGAAAGCAAGGGATGGAAACACAGCAAGGACAAAGAGCATTCCTGTCAGGAATCCTGGGGTCTCTTTTCAGGTCTGGGCATAGATTTGTCACGCAGCCTTTGGAAAGTCATGTCACGTTCCTGCCTGCGATATGTCCTCAGGAGCCTGGAATGTGAGCTTAGCTGCTTATTATTGGACTCCTTATTTACAAAGCTAGGAGGGCCTGTTTTGATCTTTTATTCTGATTCCTTTTGCAACGCATGCAGTTGCACTTCCTAAAATTAATTCCTGCTTAAACTGCAGCCTATCTTTTCGGGAAAAAAACCTGGTGTTTGTGGGGGAAATTCAGTGCAAATCTTTAAATCCAAATTTGGTGTGTTTGTCTAGCAGTTAATTGTCCTGCCTTTTTTTTTTTTTCTTTTTTAGCCTAAGTTGTTTTACCTTCAACTTCTGTAGATGTTAAACCTTGATATTTCTTTGTCACCAGACCAAAAACTCCTTGATTTTCAAATTTTTATTCCTCATGGGTGGCCGTAATCTCTAATTAATTCATCCCCTTAATGTGTTTTTCACAGAGAAAGACTTGATTTATTTAAGCTGTTGGGTGCATTTTCTGATGTTGTAACTGTTCTCATGGTTCTTCTCTGGATCACCTCCAGTTTGCCACCAGCCTCCCCCCGGATTGTGGGTCCTGAGGGGGCGTGGGCGCTGCCAGAGGAGGGCTGCTTCCAGTGGGAGACCTCAGCAGACAGAATGGGTGCAGGGCGGCCAAAAGCAGTGCACCTCACAAAGAGCACAAAGACCTGCTTGTGGGCAGACAGCAAGAAATCAATCCTTTGTGACCGGCTCTGTCCTCGCCTTTGTCAGGCAGGCATGACGTGAGGGTGGCTGTGGCAGCAGCCTGAAGGCAGCAGGGCTGGGCTGCTTTTCCTCCCCAGCCCTGGCTGGAGGTGCCCAGTGTCTCCACAGCTCCCGGCTCTCAGACAGGTCGGAGAGGCTGCGAGCAGCCCTGGCACCATCCTGCAGAATGCGCCTTTGTCCAGGATGGTTTCAGGAAGCAGTTTGCCATACTGAGGATGGGAATGGTCTCTTCATAACAGCGTCTGACTGCTTTTGTTTGGCCCTGTGTATTTAAGCGTTACTCTGCAGCTGTTTCCCACCCACTTTTTTATCTGTCATCTGCCTACAGATGTCTGCTGATGTTGGAATAAATATTGCAAGATTTGTTTGACTCCCTGTGTTTTTTTCCCGAATACGTTTCTGAAGTCTGAAACGAGAGACAAAGAAATAAAAATAAAAGATTAGCACATATTAAATAGCGCAAATTACAAGGAGTCTGGAAACAAACCCCTAGATCAGAAGAATCCCAGACTCCAGGGGAGTTGAGGCTGGACCTTCGTCCAAATCCACATGCTGTGGTTTACTTTCAATTATGCGACAGGCCAAGCCAGAATTCTCGTTCAGGGCAAAATGGAACATGACCTGAATTTGGGTTTGGATCTGAATTTTGTGGTGCAGGTCCACTGACAACTGGCAGTGACAAAATGCATTTATAAGGGAACAAATTAACTGGGCGAAACTTATTACCAATGAAAAACCAATGCAAGGCTGCAGAAGGAAAATACAATTCCAACCTGGCTCACGGGCCCAGTGTGCGGTTCTTGACTGAACGGAGTGGTTTTACTCACATGGCTCAGTTGTTACAAACTTCCCGGACCCTATTCTTCTCTTGCTGCTTTTACATCACTGTGACTCTGCTGTGACTTCAGTGAAGGTATTCCCATCTTAACAACTTTACGTGTCCATTATCAGTGCCTGATCCATGTGTAATAAAAAAGGCTTACTGAAATAAAAAATGGTTTACATACTTATTTTGACAGAAGCATACACAAAAAATACACCTCACAGACCAAGTAAGTATGAAAAGGCTGCCAAATCTGCCTATATAAATCTCAATGAGCTCATATATTTTCAACATTTAATTAAAAAAGAGAAATGTTCATACTCCTTATTAGGAAGGGAGAGAAAAGGTTAGATTATTTTAGTTTTTTCAGAACAACCAATGATGCAGAAAAATGTATTAAAAAACCAAAATATTAACATCTGTGATGCATTTGGAGGAAATATAATTGATATTTTTGGTTAATTACCATTCCATATCAGAACAATAAGCTTTTTTTTCCCCTTTCTTTTGGTATATTACCATTTTGGTCTAACTGGCTGTTTTGTTTGAATGAAAAGAAAAAAGGCATTAAAAACCAATGTCCATTATTCAATTAAAGGATATATAGTTTGTGAAAAAGTAGGCATTGACCTACATTAGAAATAGAAAAATTATTCATTGCAAAAAAAAAGGAGTTGCTGCTTTTCTATTCACAATGACTTGTGAGCTGATCAACGTTTCTGAGAACATATTTTACCCTCATGTTTGCCAGAAAGCTTATGAGAACAAATTTCTAAGAGATTTTTTCTCTCTGTATATCTGCTGTATGTGGTTAGATGCTTGGTCTATTAATTCAGGACATTCTGGTTTTTTTGTTCCACCGTTTGAATCTGAAACATTCGTGCCATAAGAAACACCAGTTGTGATGTAAAGATCGCTCAGTCATTGTTTCTGGTGATGGGATGCAATTTCCAAAGCCTCTGTGCTGTGAAGTTCTGACAGTTTTACCAGTCCAAAACCTTTTTACGTGCTTTTTCGTGGCACTTGCAATGGCAGATGCTCTGATTTGATTATTAACTCGTATTCCAGATACTTCTATTTTCTTCCTTGATAATTTTAGAGTTAAACTCATTGTATGAGGAGTCTCAGCACTTTTAATAAATTCATTCCATTTAATATCTAGCATTTTTCTAGTCATTTGCTTTTGAAGGCGTTTAGACATCTGCCTGTACCTCTGATGGATTTCCAGATTTCATGTCCATATGCTAAGGTAGAAATAACATTTGAGGTAAAAAAATTGTTTTCTGATCTTCAAGTTGTAGGTTGTTCATGATCAAATTTTCAATAAGCAACAAGCTGCAGCTGTGGCCTTGCTAATTCATGATACTACTTTGTTTTCGAACATCCTTGCTAGCCTCCTCATTGCTATCAAACAAAGGAAACAAATTAATTATCCCTTAAAATGAATGCTTACCTGGGAGGGTCCAGAGTTAATATTAGAGAAGTCTTTTTTTTATCCTGCCTAATTTTTTAACCCATAATTTTTAATGGGTTCCCAATCTTTCTAGCTCTTGTTTTCAGGTTCACTAAGTTGTCACTCTGGACAGCTTAATTGCAAACTCAGTATCATAAGGCTGAACAAAGTGTGCTTATTTTTCAGCCATTTATGGCTTTTCTCCTCGTGAAACCCCTGACTTAAATATTTCAGTCAGCAGCCAAGAGGGTGACAAATAATGACTGACTAATATGATTCATCTTAGTGCCTACTTCAAATACTGATAGAAAGGAAGAGAGAACAGAGGGTGTTAATTTTGTATGAGACATATTTTTGTGTTAAGACAAAACATGCCCATGTTCAGGTATTTGTATGGATGGTAAGGAGCACAATCAAATGGTCATGGCAAGAGGCTGCTATATATCCATGTTCTGTCCATCCCATTGATGGGTGTATGAACTGGAGAAGCAATCGTAATTTCTCTGTGCTTTCAGTGTGCAAGGCTGGCTTTGCACAAAGGTGGGTCCTATACAGTGCAAGACACCTTGTCCTCTTCAATCCTTATATACTCTGTGCATCCTCTACTGTTCATTAGACAATAGTGCAAACAAAATACCCATTCCAATAAAGGTTTCTTTAAAAGCATGTTATAATTACAGAAATGAATTAATATTTGCAAAGTGAGCAGCTGTAACATTTGAACAGCTGAAAGTGTCTGTTGCTGTCCGGGCTGCAGAGGAGTTTCTATGGAACACCAGCCTCTTAGACCATTGCACCTGCACTCACTCATGATGCAAGCCAAGGTGGATGTTCTGATATTTAGCAGAGTCTCCCAGTTTTGTGGAAATCAGCAGGTTCATTGTAGGGTAACTTAACAGACGTGGGCTGGCATCAACGGAGATGCACCAAATTACAGCAGCCAGAGGTCTGAAACTACAGTAGTTGTACAGCATATTTTTTTTTTAATCTAGGTACTTTAATTATGCAAAGTCAATGAGACTAAAATTTTGGAGTTTGGTTCAACTATGTAGTAATTTCTAAAGATGATTTTGGAGTTATGTTTGCAAACTTTCTTCTGACCTGGTCTCCTTCAATGAATGAAAGCTATTTTGAGGTAACTATGTTCTTCATGTCAACCTTCTGTCTAAGGAAACCATGGTTTTTTATTATAACACTATAATTGTTTACAAGTCAGAAAGTGCTTCTTAGCACAAGCATAATATTTTTGTTCCTTGTTTAAATGACTAAGCAAATAACAGCATCTTCTTATGATGAAAGCATCTTAGCTCACTTAATTCTAGATATCTAAATCTGAGCTAATAATCTAGGTTGCTTTTTATAGGCAATGGAAAGGAATAAATCTTTCTAGGGCACAATCCAGTGACCTACTTTAGTTGTCTATCTTAGGATGAGATGTTCTGTGGGTTAGAAATGCCTGTTAAGGGAGCCCACATTAGTGCCTCTGGTAGTGATGTCTTTCTTTCAGATGTCTGCATCGGATAATACCCACACTAGCTCTATTTTTCAAACATTGAAATAATTTTTCTTCTTCTCAAAATCTTCATGGAACAGGCTCACACTCCTCTCCTCCTCCTTCTCAGCCTTTCTGATTGTATAGATCTACAGCTGCTACAGCTTGATGCAATTGTGAATCCTTAGCAGATGCATAAATCCGCAGTGGTGTGATAGACACAGGCATAGCGCCATTTCATGAGCCTGTAGACAGCTTTGGGCACTGCTGATTCAGTCACTCCTTTGCATTTCCAAATTGTCTTCAGCGTTAGTTGTCCACTTAGAACTTCTGACTGAGCAGGTTAGGTTTACATCTCAAAATACCTTTGTGTGACTGCACTTGCTTAAGACTGGAATGGAAGTCTTAAGTCTTTACATGGAAAAATTTTTTTTTGGAGTTCAGAGTCTGCATTTTGCCTTTTCGGTGCAGAAGGCTGATAACAGCAGCTGCTGGTATCTGTTGTTACACTTCAGGGACACCCAGATGGCATGTTCACTCCTGCAGCTTCTGAAGGATCTGAGAGAAAGCTTCTGTGTTTGTCCAAATTAAAAATAAATAAATAAATAAATAAAACACCCCGGAATTGTGCAAATTTTAAAGTCCTTTGCTCTCCTGCACTTTACTAATAGGGTGCCACTTCAAAAAGACGTGCAGGCTAGTAGTTGGTACGCTGCATGCGTCAAGCCCAAGGGAGTGTGCTAAGTCATATCGTTTAAGTCAGTGAATCTTATGAGTCTGATTCAAGAGTTCCATCTTTCTGACACAATTGGCAATATGTAGGCTTGCTGAAGCCTGCTGGGTGTTCGGCAGAGACTATGACTGATTAGTATCCTTTCTTTCAAGCACAGGATGCAAGAGATGATTTTAAAGGTTTGATTTTCATAGAGTTCTTCTGTGAGCTTGAAGGTGAGCAGCTCACACATGGTGTACAGAGAACACTGTAATACAATTTGGCTTTGTAATCTGCTATTTGTTCTGTTCTTCAAGGAAGAAGAAACGTGATTTCTTCTTGCACCTATGCAAAATTTTTGCATTTACTGGGCTGCATCACCCAAAGCTCTGTCCTGGAAATTAATGCCTATGTCTCCTTTGTTGCCCATCTGAGGACCTTTTAATTTTAAGGAACTTGACTCTGCCTCAGTTCTGTGAATTTCTGCACCTTCATTTCTTGCTAACGATCAGATTTCACAAGGTCTGAAAATGACATATAAACTGTGGACCAAGCCTGTTCCATCAATAAAGAAGACAAGTGGCCTAGATATGGCTTCAGCAGGGTGTACATGCAGTGATATTTCTCTAGCTGTAGTTGCCTTTCCTGTTTTCCATGGTGATCGATCCATTGTTGCTAGGACCCAGAAAATAGAGCTTAGTGTCTAGTTCTCCGGTCTGAGTCACAAATAATGTATTTCCAAGTTGCTTCCCACCTGCTTTGGGTCTGACATCCTCATCAGGCCCTTTTTTTCCATCTGATGTCTGAAAACACTTTCAAAGTTGCTGTTTGGACATCGATTCAAGAAATATCTGTGGAGGAAGATAATTCCTGAGATCATCATTCTTGCAATCATCTTATGCTGGCTCCAATACTTTGTTTTCCATAGGTCATCAGCAACATCTGGCAGACTGGTTGATAAGTCAATGGACTGACAAGATTTGCCTTATCAGTAAGCACTGGATTTTTCTCTCTCAATCTTTTTGAGTGAGGCTTCTACATCTGCGTGTATCTTAAAATCTTAGATCTTCCAGATCTGCAAATACCTGAACTGGAACGATTCAGCTGTTATTGTACCTCATACTCTGGAGCTCATCAGTATAAAAGTAGTAAGTGGCAGACCGAGGTTTGAGGCTAAAACCCTCTTACTGTCCTCTGAGTGCCTTTAGTTGCTGATTTACCAGGGTTTACCCAAGGGTTTAGAGATTCAAGAACTGAGAACATTTTTTTTCTAAGGTCAGTATTGGCATTATATTCTACAAGTTTCACCAGCATCCTATAAATAAGAGCAGTAACAGCAAATGTGCAAACTGAAATGGTAGGTGTCATCTGGTTTTCATTTCAGTGACCATAATGGATAAATGACCTGTCACGCAAGGTTATCACATGTAAAACAGCTTCTATGAAAATGAACCAAAAGAAAAAATAAAAATTTCCTGTTCAAATTTTTCACTTCAGCTTAATGCTTTTGCTACTGTCTTCCTACGGCTGTAGTCCTAATTCAAATGAAAATAGCCGGGCAGCGTAGGAGACTCAGTGGTAACAGTGCTCCACTTCTGCTATAGCAGATGAATGTTCAAGTCTGTTACCTGAACTATTATTTGACTACAGAAGCTGTTGTGTCTAGTTGACTGTAGTACAGCCCAGGGCTACCTCTACAACTTTGACTGTCCTCAGGGGCAATGGTTCTACCTTCTATTAAGCTCCTCTCAGCTATACCAAGAGTCACAATTTGTATCCACATGACAGAACATAAGTATAGCAGGTCATACCAAAGGCAAACATAATCCCTTATATTGCCTCTGACTGCTACCAGATTCCTGGGGAAAGAGGGAGGATCCAAGGTTTGTGCAGGATAATTTTTTTACCCAATGTGTTCACCTGGCTTCCAACAAATCCTAGACTTCCTAAATTTGTCTGTTTTGGTGTTGAGGATAGGTTTGGGCTTAATCCAGTGTTATAGATGCTCTATGGAAAGCAACCAAAAAAGTCCCCTTGCCTCAAAGGGAATTCATGGCTCTTGGGGCATCTTTCTCAAAGTTCTCATCTTATGCAGGGATATTAAAACCAGAAGTTTCCTACGGACCTAAAATTTATATCCAATCTTTAGAGAATCAGCTATGCATTTGATATTTAATGTATAGTTTGCAGGTAATTTATGGCAGGTTAGTCCTGGAAATAGACAAAAAACTGCAGCTAAAAAAATCAATCTATATTTTGGAATAATACAAGCATAAGTTTTAGTTGTTACCTTCATCAACTCAGTGCTTGTCAGTTAGGTCATAGCTACCTGGTTGGCTCCAAGCCTCTGCAAATGTTGTTTTGTTTTTGTGCATATAGCTGGATTGGTCTCACTAGATTTAACTTCATGTGACTGAATCTATTCATGGAAGATTAGATGACAAATCCTATTGGGTCAATCTAAACCAGATCTGATATAATCATCATTGTGAATGCATCTCTTGATTGACTGTAATGGAGATGACCAGAGTCCTGTTCCCTCAGAAGATATGTATGACAAGCCCAAGAAGACCCAATTAGTTTTAATTGTATTTCACCACTAGAAAACATCCTGACTGATCAAACTCATGCATCTTTTGCATTGCTATTTCCCTACACATATTTCTGAAACATTCACTCCTGGTTTTAATGAACCTGGAGAAGGATATTGATTAAACTGTTAAAATATCTAAAGAACTCAATGTCCTTACCTCAATAAAATATAACCATTTGTTGAGTTTAATTTAAAAATGCAGCTCTTCCTTTTCTTTTTTCTTTTTTTTTTTTTTTAATTTACTTTTCTCCTAGATTGGTGATTGACTAAATACAGACGTACCTCAAGTTTTCTATCTTGTTCAGTTTGCCATACAGAAGTTATGATTTTCAGAATACACCAAATAACTATTTCTTCCTTATCAGCTCTGTTTAAAACACCTCGGTTTTGATGTCACAGTCTCCGAACCCTTGATCCTCAAACCTGAATCTTGCCTGCCAGTTAATGACTCCTGCCATTGCCTCTTTCCCTGCCAAACTTTTGCACATACCTTCTGAAGAAAATGTCCATGGAGGAAAGTGAGAAGGCTAAGCTCTCTTCTCTTTGTCTAATGGTATTACACAAAACTTATTTGCAGTCACCAAAGAGGGTCCCACTGTCTTGAACAGGTGCTGGCCTAAATGCCTGAGTTTTTTGTTTGTCTCTGTTTACCAGGGATACCTTTTGTAGTCATGACTCTTCTGAGGTGGGCATAGAGGCGTCCACTGACTCCTTTCACATGAACTGCGACCAGGAACTGCTCTCAGTCTGCAGATCAGGACAAGAGTTAAACCATAAGCCGAGAGGTGAAAAGCTCTCTGTCCTCTCTTCATCTCTTTCTACTGCTCTGGGACTATGGTGGTGACCTGCAGTCACTCTGAACTCCACCTGCAAAGGTGTTCTGCCCTTCTGAAATAAAGAAAAGAAAGGAAAGAAGCTACAGCGTTGCCAACATTTTTTTCTTGTTTCTTTTCCCCCAGATAAAATACAGTTTACATGTTTTATGAGATTAATGTCCCTTGCTTCTGATTACAAGAATCTGATCAGCATATTAATAAGTTAAAAATAAAAAACCCTCAAACTATGCAACAGCTGCTATTTTGCTGCTGAATCCGTTCAGGGTATGTAATTTTTTATGAGATATTTATTGTAATCGAGAGAGGGATTTGTCTGAGAGTGTATGTGCACATGTGTGTATGACTTTGAGCTAGCATTAATACAACCAGTTATGTCTCTTCTGCATAATGCATGAGGGCAGACAGAGGAGCATACCCATTGTGTTGCCTGGTGGAAAGCGTGTAGAGCAAATTGTAGTTATTCTGGTGGGACAGTGTGTGGGTGGAGGAAGCCTTGTAAGGGACTGGATGTGTCAGTGTGTGGCGGTCAGGAAGAGTGATCGACTAAGGTCCTGTTCTAGATGACGTACCATTGGTTTTGTGAGAAGCCCATAACTCTTGTTAGGCTGTGTGCCAGACTTGGGGTAAATACTGCAAAAAGCTAAGGAAGGCCTTTTCGGTTAGAGTTCAGGGATCAGCTCAGCACATCTCAGAAACATGGTGCTAACGTGGTAACCACTTTATTTGAAATGGGTTTATGTGGTCTGCATATTTGCAACAGGTACCTGATAGGCCAAGAAATAATTTTAACTCCCATATTCCTAAAAAAGGTGCAAAAAGGCCCAGAGTTTTAAATGTGACCTGCAGGTCAATGTATTTTTTTGACCTGGTCTTTAGAGATCCTGAACTTGGAGTGGAGGAAGGCTGTTGAAGATATTGGAGTTCTCTTTGAAGCCAACAGGACTCTGAACTACTCAGCATCTCTCAAGCTCATTGTACAGCAGCTGATTTGCCTTTAGAAGATAACAGCCACACTGAAATGCGGTGAAGTGGTCAGTACGTACATGTGCACTTTCGCAGCTACATTGTCAAGCTGAATGGTTGTGCCTCCTTCCTTCTCTTTCTCTCCTGTGAAAAGAGTCAAGGAGAGTGGAGAAGCAGGAGTGTGGAAGACATATAAATTGAATTCCTATACATAGTTAAAATAGAAGACTATTTCATCATGATTGAAAGTTAATTCACTGCGTTGCTGTAGAAACCCTAGCAAATGCATTAACCTCAATGACCAACCATTGCATTCTTTTAACAGCTTTATTTTTAATAGCTATTTACTTAAGAATGTGTCTCAGCTGTGTTACCATATACTTTTTGTTCTTCTGCACAAAGAAAGGTATTATTTCTTCTCAGGTAGGTTGTGCGAATAGCTCAACTTACTGCTGCCAGGAACTTCTTTACTTCCTAAATGTCTCTACTGCCACTGCTGTGCAATATGAATACCCATTCCTGTAAGACCAGGGCAGTCATTCTTTTCTGCAGTATTCAGAACAAATCAGGACAGGGATCTGCAAGAATCTGAGATTTCAAACAATCCTCCTTGGTGGGATTTCCACCCTTGCAGAAGACCAATGAATGTGGAAACTGGGGAGAATGGCTTCTCCAGGGGCAAGTCCTGCTTGACCCACCTAGTGGCTTTCTACAATGGAGTGACTGCATCAGGGTACAGGGAGAGAGCTATGGATGTTGTCTATCT
>VXBH01005131.1:39163-50308 GCA_013400035.1 Rynchops niger | reverse complement strand
CGACTGACCGTTGGCGTGTTTACGACCCATTTAAAACTATTTGAGAATATTAGCCAGGAAGCACACTTGGGAAAAATATATTCTGGAGGATAAGTCTTATCTTCATCTCATTTTATCAATTGAATTTTATATATTGCAGAACAAAACTCAAAGACTACAAACACTTATGAATAGTCATACTTTTTTCCAACAAAATGGAAGAGACTACAGGCTCTGTTTTTGCTTTTGTGGAGGTTTCATTCTGAGTGCAGAATCACTGAATCACTGTAGAGTAATGCATTTTTCTATACTGTCAGTAGAGAAAGACTGATAACTTGCCTAGGCTTTCTGAATTGCTCCCTGGAGATACCTAATTTTCCCCAGTGAGTGTATAGGCAGCATTACTGCCTACTAAGACAACTTTGACTTGGTCAACTTGGATAGACTCTGCTACTTAGGAATTGTAATACATCAGTTAGGCACCCAAAATAGAGCATCTGACTCTGTTTCAAAATAAACAACAGCACTCAGCCTGAGCATACTGGACCAGGAAAAAAAAAAATATAAAAAAAATCTGTTACATTGCTTAGTATTTTACAGTGGAAGTTCTACCATCATCGAACTACAGAATTTTTCCAAAGCTGTCTGATGAAGAAACAATGTTTCTTTGGAAGCTACATAAATTACACATGTAATCTTTAACATAAAAAAAAAAAAAAAAAAAAAAAAAAAAAAAAAAGTCCAGTTCCTTCATCAAAGATTTGTATTTATTTGAATAGGAGCTGGTATAAAAAAGTTAATAAGATCAGAATTTATGGGAAGTTTTTCCAAAAAAGAGGAAGAAAAAAAAGTTCTACAGTCTTGTGCCTGTACTGAGTGAAATATTTCTCGTATTAATGGCATTTTTTTCAAGCATTATGTAAGTAGAAGTGACAGTTACTTTATGTCACAAATGTGCAAATCTCCAAAACTGTATCTGCATTTTTGCTAGTGTCATCATAAATACTAAATAAATGATAGTGACTTTTGAAAACAAAAAGAAAAATTCCCACAAGTGTCTTAGTATCACTTGAGAAAAGTATCAAGGCAAAACTGAATATAAATAATATAATATAAAATACATATATGAAATCCCTCTGTTGTCTTTTCCACTGTTTCAGAGCCTTAATAGATTTTTGGAATCCACTCCAGAGAAACCTTCATTTAATCATCCACATTAGCTAAAGTAATTACAATTTTCAGTACCTGACACTCCCAGACCTCCAAATAGAATTACCTTGAAGTGTTATTTGTACTAGGATCTTAGTATTCAGAAGATGCTGTGTAATTTCTGCCAAACTCCTGAGATTCGATAGCTGTAATGTCTTTTATCTGACTTCCATTTTCTTTCAATAAAGAAATTGAAGGAGTATTTTCTTTGAGATATATAAAACTATCAAAATGGATAACATCTGAGTGACAGAGCACTAGCATTAATAAAAATCAGAGGCCGTGTGATCAAAAGTCTTACAGACATTAATCTGTCATGTACATTACTTCTTTCAGAAATGGATCTCAGGGTTAATAATTATTTCTGTTTGTAAGCCTGGGACATTACATTGCAATTATTGACTCTAACTCTGAGGTAACACAAATGTTTTCAATATTAACACTTATAGGAGATGGATAGGTACCTATGTTTGAAGTGCTGGCACAGAAACAGTAATTTAACCATGATCTTTTTGACTAATGAACTCTTTGCTCTTCAGTTACAGCTAAACTGGAATATTATGGTATTTAAACTGATGAGTCTTTTGTGCTGTGGATATTTCCAGATGGAGTGCTGTAACAAAAACTTTAAAAGTTACCGTGCCTTAGAGGAATACCTGGAGAGTTGGGTGATTCACCACTCTTAGATGGTTAATGTGAGACTGCAGGTAGGGCAGCAAAAGCAATTTTATGTCCTCAAAATCTCCGCTGCATTAGCTGGCATAAATTGCATTGCTCACTTTGCAGACTTCCTGTATATTGACTGAGATGCTGACTTTTAACATTCACTTTCCCCTATGCTTTCTCTCTGTTTTACAGCTCAGTCCACATTTTATGAGGTAATTAAACACCCCTCCACAACTTTCTCAGAGGTATCTAAAGGTTAGCTATAGTACATTATTTAATGGCTGATCAAAGGATGGCAAATTGCTTATGTGATATTGTAAGTGTTATAAGACCTTCTTTTTGGATAGTCTGAAGAGACTTAGGTGACATAATTTCTTTTCTTTTGTGGTTAACTTCCAAAGTATTCTGCAATTCCACGATAAGTTAAACGAGGATTGCAATGGAAGATGACAAGCTGGGAGGGAAATCTGATCCTCTGTCAAGAAGGAATGCAGATTTTCAAATCAGAAATTAGGCTTGGATTTAGGCCACCTTTCTTGAGTAATGGAGTGAGTCAGGTGCATTGATGAGAATGACATTGGTAATTTGCCAGTACCAGCTTGATATATGTTTACATAAATTTATATGTACTTTAAACTAGAGATACATGAGCCATTGCTTTCAATTTTTGCGATGTTTTCAGAATTAACTTTTCATTGTCCAGTTTACCTGGAGATGTTTCATGAGTGAGTAGAAAACAAACACCAAATAAATCATGGAAATGGCATGTGAGTTTGTAGGACACTGATGTGTTATTTATTTACTCATCTAGCTACCTTTATAGATGCCTGGCATCACTTATTCTGAATGTTGCATGGCCACAGCTTCAATATGTTATATTTTTAATCTTCAATATTTCTGAAAATCAACATGAAAGCACCATGAAGAAATAGAAGTTCTTAATATAACACTGGACAGCTATAATTAAAATAAACATTAATATGCATTCAAAAGTTTTAAAAATTTTTTTTTTGAAAGCTCCAGAATTATATGAAACATTGTAGTGAAAGGTGTATCTTAGAGGAAGACATTTGTAGATCAGTGTTATTTTCTCTCTGTTTATATTCCTATGAACATTTACCTTGGACTGCACAAAAGCTGAATACATGAAGTAGATTTCAGATACATCTGAAACTATGAAGTTTAAGATTCCAGTCTGAAGTTCATGCACATTTGAATTAATGTTCTTTTGTATTTGAATGTCTACTTTATATTGGTTTCCACTATAACACGACATCCATGAGCATATTTTAAGTATAAATTTAAGCAGCTCACTGTATCAGCCTTTCTCTTTAAGGTTCATATGATTCCTTTAAGTGGACTCACTGCCTAAAATTTAAGACTCTGTGGGGGCATTATACTGTATATCTAATACTATTATAATTGCCCACTCAGAAAAGCATCACTTTTCCTTGGGAAAGTTCTAAAATGTAGTAATTAAAAAAAAAAAAAAAAAGATGTGTAGAATGTGTATATCTGAAACAGGAAAGGAAAATTTCCATAGCTTTGTTCTTATGCTGCGATAGAATATAAACAAACATATTTTCTTTTTCATAAGCATTCCACTCCATCTTCAGTTTGTATGCTTCCGTTTGCCTCCCATATAAGTACAATCTCTGACAATTAGATGTTCTAATTGGTGAAGGTTTTTGTCATTTCTGAAGCAATTTCAATAACTGTCATAAGTTTTGCTTTAATGAACAGTGACCTTCTAGAAATTTTTGAGCACACAGTATGAACAATAGAAGGAATTTCCCATTTTCCAGCTCCATAGTTATTGAATTATTGTGGTTCTTTTCATAGGGACTATCTCATTAACTCTTTGTGTATAATTGTCACAATTACTGCCTTATGTAACAAGAACAAAGCTTTTCATACAACAGGAATTTAATAGCCTCCTGTTTATAACAAACTCCAAGTACTTTTCTTTAAGTTTATTTTGTTTATTGACCAAAAAAGAAATAAAGAAAAAGTAGGAGGGGGGAGGGAGAAAAAAAGACACCATCTTTAAAAAACCCTAAAACACACTGAGCTTTTTTTTTTTGTGGGGAAAGGCAAAAATAAATTCCATTTGAGAAAATTTATTAATCACTGCAATTAAATTAAAAAAAGCATATTTAGAAATCATAGGATCATACTTAAATTATACACTATATAGAAAGTCTTTAATTCAGTTCACTTAAATTATGTTCAGTGGCTTTGATAGAAAACATAGGAAGTGTGTCATACCTTTAGCTATATCTGTTTTTAACATAAAATCTACACATGAATAGACGCTAAATATGCAGTGGAAGTTCAGATCTTATTATTCTAAAGAAAAAATAAGTCTAGCTTACTTAAAGTATATGACACCGTTTTGCAAAATTTATACTCAAAATTAGTGATCACTCATCTAGGAGAAAGAGACTGAAAATGAATAGAACTCAGTTTTGCCAAGATTACATATGTTCGATTTTAATACAAATAAGACTGTAAAATACTTAATTTGAAATTTTCTTTAATAGCTGTCATATTTGTTTTAGGAAAGAAACATAATTTAGTTTAATCTGGTTTTGCCACAATTTTATTTTACAAGCTAACTAATAATATCAAGTGTTCATTCTGCTATATTTCTCTAACCTTTTACAGAGAAAGAATGTCAGGCTAGGAAATTCCCAAAGCAGATCCTTAATTAGTACTCTAGTATTAAATAAAGGTGATTTTTTAACTTTAATCTGTTTTCTCTTAATTTAACTAGATGAGGGAGTATTCTCTTGCTAGATTTTCCAAAAAACATTCCTTTAAATATCTGTAATATCAAGCTGTCTTTCTATGGTTCTGTTTAAACTGCTAAGTAGCTTAAGTCATTTGGAAGTCATTTGTCAAAGACTTAGATTCATCTGGAAAAATCCAAGGAATGATCCTCAATTTTCAGCCTGATGTTTATGTTATCAGACTGAGTCCATTGATTTCAATGGGTTATTCAGAATTCATTTTGATATAATTCAAATTCCTATTTGAATTTTTATCATTATTTCCTCAGCATAGGGATATTAATTCAATTTGTATGGTTTATCCATTTGCAAGTACTGGATTTTGATATATTTCCTGGCATTGAGCAAGACTTCAGTCTACAAATAATCTTTCTGATGTTAATGTCACCATTTAAACAGTAAATAATATGCTTAATAAAATGATTGGCCACTCCAAAGTTAAACTGTAAATGATAAGAAATAAAAAAAAAAAAAACAAAAAAACTATTTCCAGCAAATCACATGATTTCCCAGGTGAAGAAGACTGTGGAGAGGCCACTCATTTTCACGGACAGGTTGAGCCAAACTAATGCCTCCTGTTAATCATGAGACCTAATGACACCTGAAGTCTTTAATTGATTTAGAACTATCCCATCCTCAGAATCTAAGTAAAGGGTGCTTAAAATCTGAGCTCAGTAATTTTAGGCTTTTATTGTGACAAAATGTGAGTACATCCAGAGGCCAGCTTGGTCTTTCTTAGGTCTGAAATGCCCTCTGAAACTGCCTGCCTTCTTCCATGAAGGGCCCATGGGTACCCACCCTTCCTTCATGAAGTCCAGGGAAGCTGCTCCTTAAAGTTTCCCAGCTAAATTGCTCGGACTAGGCAGCATTAATCTGAGTCCTACTCATTTCTTCACAAAATTAGATTTACTGATCTCATTTATTGGGAAGAGAGTAGCATATTATTAGAAACGATCCTGTTGTCTTCTATAACTAGCAGCAAAGTTATTTCCTAGCATGTTACATGAACAATACAAGTCTAGATACAGATCACTCTACACTTTTAAAATGCTACCACTAAGATAATTTCAGTATTGTAGGTCTATGAATATCCATCTATTTTACTTAATTATAATCAGATTCACATCTCATGACTAGCTGTTTTTCATATGTGTCTGTCATGTTCACAAATCTGTTTAGACACATGCTCATTTTATGCCAGAAAGAAAAGCATGAAGGACAAAAGAAAGGAAGGGCTGAGGTTTTCTGAGTGGAAAAATGTGTAAAATTGTAAAATGTGTAAAACTGAAAGCCAAAACTCCATTTGAAAATTTGTTTGGGATTTTGAAAGAATTACACTGCTTTCTGATCTTTTCAGTTTGAAGGAAGGCATGATATGTCCTCGTGTATCTCATGTTCAAACATTCCTGGTGTATATAATTATTGGTCTGTATGTATGAGAAAACAGAGCATAAGTAAACAATGGGGAAAAATAAATCAAAATTAAGACAAATAATTTCTACTTCAGCATAAGAAATACGTTCTTAGAAGCTAATCAGCCTTGCAAACAGACTGTGTTAATGTGTTCAGAGTTAGCAAAGAGCAAATGTACAGGCCACATCAAACCCCATTAAATTGTTATGAGCATGACAATAAAGGCTTTCAAACTTTTAATGCTTGAGCAGCTTTTCATCCGATTTCTTTCTTACTTTTCTATTTGGTAGAATGACAGCCTAGCTCACTACCTTCTTCCTCATCATCTTTGCTTTGTGATGTGAGAGTGAGTTATTTAATAAAGGTTAAACAAACTAGGATCATTAGGTCACAGTGTAGATTTATTTGACGAATTCACAAAATAATTCTACAGTGTGCATTGAAGTAGCTGGTTTTAGAAGTCTCCATATTACTAGCAGTTCATATAAATAAGTGGAAAGTGGACTGGGCAGACTGCACATCTGAATCCTAATTTCAAAAATGTACTTTAATTGTATCTGTCACACAACCTTTTAAACAGATGTTGATGCTTCATATAAAATGTTGAAACTGTTATTTTTAATTAATTTTTTTACACTATTCTTTTCTGCAGATTTCTGCCATGTGGGATTGCACACCTTTTGTGTGGGAATTTCTGCATGTGTCACAACTAGATACTGCCCACAGAAGTTCTTGCTTATGACCACTTAAATTGATGGTGAATGTAGGCACAAGTACAGTTACTCTAGGGCAATGTTCTGCACCATGGCACTACTGATTTCTTCATCTCTGCCATGCCTTGCTGTAGGAGCTACTGGGGGACACAGCCTTCTCAGAAACGTCATTCTCCATTGGTTGTTTCTGCCATTCCTTTGAACATAGCCTCAGATGTTCAAATGGACCTTCATGAGCCTGTCATCATCTTTCCAACCAAGGTGCTTTGTCAGACACTGCTCTTGTACTGCATGAAATGCACAGCCTCCACCATGGAAAGGCAAATTTCAGTTTTGCTCGTGCTGCTGAGAAGCCTTGAGCTGGATCTGCAGGGTTCCATTTCTTCTAAAATGTTTGACTCTGGAGTTTAACAACTGACTTAAACCATGTTGGAAATTCACTGTTATTCTCTGTAAAAGAAAATATAACAGGTAGTTTGCAGTTATCACACCAGAAAAGCTTCCATCTGCCAAATATTCCCAACCTTCTTGCTATTAGTCGTGTTGTTCAATTCAAATAATGATTAAGGAATGCACTTAGTAAAACATTGTCAGTAAAGGACCTTGTTAAGTTAAATGTTCATTACACTGCCTGATTCCGTGCAAACGTAAATTTTCTTAATAAAATATTTGCCATTCTTATTTACTACCATGTACAGCCAATGTTTATTTCATAATTGTCATCAGCTATGCTGTGCACTCTAAATGAGTTTAAGACCTTGTTTAAACAGCCAGCATATGCTTTACTTTATAGTTTTACACTTCTCAGTAATTTCAAAAGAAATTTCTGTAAGTACTAATACTTCTCCCAGTGACTGATATTTGATGATTGTTGATATGTAGTGTTTTCTATTGTTTTGGAACAGTCATGCAGAAATAGATTCTTGAATATTTTCAGACCTTATATTTAAACAATGTCTTACACTAATATAAGTTCTTTGATACTTTGATATATTTTTTGAGGTGTCTATTCCTGTAGACACCTCAACCAACAATTCTGAATGTTATCATAAGTAAGACCTTTCCAGTCATGTGAACCCTTTAAGGGCTGTCTACTCAACAAGTTTTAACCTCCGTTACTTCTATGTCTATCTCTGTAAAAGAATATTAAAACTATCCTGTTATGTTAATTAGCTCATCACAGTCCATTCTGAAATAGTAGAGTTCATTTCAGGACAGGTCCCTGCACAACTGCTATGCAGAGGATATCATAATTCAGTTGATAAAGCACAGTACTTCAGCTTTGCCTATGCAGAAGTACTGACCATTTCTAACTGTTATAGCACGACCAGGATACTAAGCACTGCTCTGTTATATTACTGGAGTGCATGTAATTCATAAAGGAACTTAAGACCTGCATGACAAGATTTCCTTGCTTTTTATTTAGACAGTTGAATAAAAAGGTTTTAGCCACTTAAATTTGAATTGGTAGTCTTGTCTTAATTTTTAACATTGTTCTTTCACAAATTTTATAAAAAAAAAGCATCTATTCCCTTAAGAGAAAATTTCACAGACTTAACATAGCAGAAGCAGTCAGACAGTGTGTACACAGCAAGAACAGTGAAAGAAGATTTCATAAACTGCATCTTTTGTCTCATTTATCCAGTAATTTTCTACCTGATATCTTCCAGCATGTTCTGTTCTGGGAGGACAGATGTGCAGGGTTCTTTTCAGATCCCAATAAAAGAAGCATGACGGAAAATATTATAATAAAATGGCCTTAATGATAAGATAGGAAGAGAAATAGAGACAGGCAGTAAATATTGATCTCTTCAGATGCTGGGAACTCTACTTTTGTGCAACATCAACTGGACCTCAGGTGGACAGCTGTGAGAAATGCTCTTATCCAATAACAACAGCTCAGGCAGTGATCGATATGAAGCACATTTTATTTAGGCATTCCTGCAAGCATGGGTGTCCTAGCAGGTAGGCACACATGAGTTCCCAAAATAACTTCTTTTTATTTCCTAACCCCGCTGAAATTTCCCTTCCCTGTTCCCCGGTTGGCTAGGTACTTCAGGGTTTACAGCCTAACTGATTCACCTAAAACTCCGCCTCTGTTTACTTCTCCCCATCACCCCTCCTAAACCACTTACTTCACCTGTTTATTTCTCCATTTTTTTGGTATTATTGCCCATGGTAGCTGGTCTCAGTTAAACATTCATCTTCCCGTTAAACTACCGATCTGGCATAGACTGGTTTCTCCTTTGTCTAAGGGATGAGCATTCTTGCATGTGTCTTGATCAGCCTTTGTGGTGTTAGTCATTTTCTAGCTACATTATTGCAGACTGGCCAAGTTGTTCCTCTGCAAAAACAATATTTAGTTTTTTCTTACAAAATCTAAGGAGACTCTCCTGGGCCNTATATATATATAGGGCTATAGTGTGGTCACTTGCACTAACATATGTGTTTCGCAAGCCCTAAATACAAGAGCCAGTATGGATGCCATGGCTTGCTCTACATCTCTAACTCCTCAGCCCCAATATCTTCCACAAGGCTCCCAATACAGAGCATCAGTAAATATATACTCTTTTCCCAGCATAAATTACATGTCTTTATTTAAAAGTAAGGTTGAAATGGTGTCTCACATAGTCTTTAGAACTTTTGTCTAAAGCCCTGAATTGCACACTACAGGGATGTACTGACTTCTTTGGGAATGTTCCCAGTATTATTTATGTTTATACCACTGGCTTCGCTCCAGGAACTACAAAAAATCTCAAGTTATCTAGGAAAATACTTCCATGATAAAAAAGAAAGTGCATTTACTAATGATGAACCATATTTTTCAATTCCACTTATTCCTGATGGTCTGATTAAAGTACCGTATGGCAAGGAATGAAGAGGAATTTTTGCACCAGTGTCCAGAATAAAAGGTGTCTGCTCCTGACCAGTGGAGCACTTCTTTGTGGCAGCTTATTTCTTTTATAACTTTATTTTTTTTTTTCCTGGAAAGTTGCAATGTCAGTGTGGAGGATTTTTCTTAGCTTATCCTTATTGTTGAATGATCTCATATGGCAGTTGAGGCTTGCAGTTCATGAAATAAGGTGTCATCACTAGTAATTGATGATTGCCATGTCAAACAAAAAACAAAATAAGCTGCTTATATTTTTTGTCATCTTCATAAAATTCCGCAAAGTCATAGAAGAGGTTTTCTTGGTTCTGACAGATTGTGACCTTTCCCAGTAACTGTGAGCATACAGGCACAGTTGGATTTTTATTGGCAGGCAAAAGCCTGAAAAACTTTCTGGCTTGGCAGAAGAGAAATAAGATAAGTAGTGTCTACATCATCTGCTCCTGCTCTGTCTACACATGAAATCCTTGACAATGGTAGATCCTTTTCCAGAAGGATTTTTTTTAAATTTCTGTGTAGCATTGTATACCCCTGTCCTAAAGGAAAGTGTTGTAAAAAGCTTTAAAAAGGTCCACAGGTAACATAGTACAGCAGAAAACTGCAGAGACTGGTGATAAAAGAAATTGAACCAACTAGAAGACAGGGACTGCACACATAATTTGTAATACATGAGTATCTGGCTTCCGGGGTTGTACCAGCTGTTTTGTCAGGGATATACCCTTGAAATTCAAGGAACTGCTCATGATGCGTATTAATACATTACCAAAAATATTATAGTTCAAAATAATGAGATAAAAAATTCTCAAATTGTAGAATATGCTCTTTTGAGAAATGAGGAGTTGGCATCCCAAACAAGTAGTTCAAAGAATTGTTTAAGAAGCTGCTATAGACCAGACATTCAAAACTGACAATAGACAATGGGGATTAATAAGAGAGAGATCTGGAATATGTATTTTAAACAATACAGTTATCATATATACTGTTTATGGGTGATGAATGGTCTCTAGGAAGTGATAACAGTGACCTAAGGAGTGTAAGCTCAATGACCACACCTAGAACATGAATATTTTACAATGATTTTTTCTTATGAAATATGGTGCATCAAATGTCATATCAACGTGGCAAACCACATAATGAAATTAAGTCCTAAACACCTTACTTGTACCTTAGTGATCCTCAGTCTAGGTACCGAAATTTTCATCTACATTGAAAGAACAGTAGGGAAAGAAATGCCTGGAAAATAAAGAAATCCAAACAACAAGAATCACAGAATCTTCAGAGTTGGAAGGGACCTTTAGAGATCATCTAGTCCAACCCCCTGCTAAAGCAGGATTGCCTAGAGCACATCACTCAGGACTGCATCCAGGCGAGTCTTGAAAATCTCCAGAGAAGGGGACTCCACCACTTCCCTGGGCAGCCTGTTCCAGTGCTCTGTCACCCTCACTGTAAAGAAGTTCTTCTGTGTATTTGAATGGAACTTCCT
>VXBH01005131.1:0-22334 GCA_013400035.1 Rynchops niger | reverse complement strand
TTATTATATTACCCAACTGCAAAAATTTAGGAGTTATCATGGAATGGAATTGTGTAATGATTTCCAATATACTTACATTATTTAAGAAAAGTGTTGCACAACAAGCTTGATTAAAGCTTTTCCTTAACTTTGAGCATTTGATTTTGCACCCTTATTAGAGTTTCTGTAAGTAAGACCATTTTTTGTGTGTATAATCCATAGTTAGCAACAAATTTTCTCTCAGTGTGAAAACCTTTCATGGCAGGTATATATATCCCAGTAATCTTGCATAAAGTGAACACTTTTAATTTTATTTTCATTACTTTTGATTCCAGAAATAATTATTAACTTTTATAGCATAGTACTTGTAATTTTAGGTTTGTATAGGTTTTTCTTGGAGAAATGTCAGCCAGACATACTGGTTAATCAGCACCTTTCCCACGGGATTAAGACTGCATTTGAACTTCCAGAACCTGTCTTTAATTTTCTTAAATTAAAACTAATTTTGTGACTGTGATCACTTATTTAATTCACAACGACCATGAGCTGATCAGAGAATTCACAATGGTATTACCGATTTGGTTATCCCCTAAAGTAAGCCATTATCAAACACCATCCACTTCCAAGCAGCCAGACAAGGATAAAAAGAAGATATTTTAATTTAAACTAAGGAGGGAAAGAAGAAAAATGGATAGAACAGGGAAAACGATGTGGTAGAAATATTACAATGAAACAGGTTAAATAATCCAGAAGATACACTCTCATGCCTTGATGTTGTTTAAATATTTGCATTTTTTTTTTACTCTTTATTTTTACCTATGAGATTATGCACAACAGCGTTTTCATGAAGCGAATATGCAACCATAAGTGGAAAAGATGATGAAAAAATTAATGAACTAACCACAGTTCAGACAATTAGAGGAATCCTACTGAACCGTGACGCCAAATACTTCGTATGTGAAACCTCAAGAGATTTGTGAATGAGATCATTCTGAGACACCTGCTATCAAATCTAGCTCGGGTTTATGCGGTGTAAGCAACTTGCATAAGGTATAGCGTCAGCACCACAGCTATGGACCTTATGCTTATTTGACCCATGGAAGAGCACTGGAAAGTCAATTTATTGAATGGCTGATGCTGAGAAGCATGTGGTTGGGTGGTTCTGTATGAAGCAATGGCTGGAGTAGGAATCAGGAGACGAGCAATGAGACTACGTATGGAAGGGAAGGGAAGGCAAGGCAAGGCAAAGCAAGGCAAAAGAGAAGGAAAGCAGAGCAGAGAAAGAGGAGAAAAGTAGTCTTATCAGCTTTAAAAAACTTGAGAAAACACAGTTCTTTCAAGTTACTTTTGGCTAGCATTACCTAAAATAACAGCTAGACATCTAGTCTCTCAGACACAAAATTCTTCTCTAATTTTAACCCATATGTGGTTTTCAAAATCCCACTAGGCACTAACCTTCATCTTTAGCTGCCTACATACCTTTAACACAGCACTCTAAGCCTCCTTTAATTGCTCCTCTGAGTTTCCTACCTCACAGCCATGCTGACTGAATAAATGTATGGAAGATTTGAAGCAGTCTGATACCTTGGTAATGAGGGAAGAAGAAGCATAGAAATATCACAAATGGACAGAATAAAGAAAGCATTCTTAACTGCTTAAAATGAAGCTTCCTGCTTTAGACCACCAGCAGCTTTAATCTCTCAGTGCTGTCAGAAAGACCAATAGCCCTTTTGATCTTCTAGTGTATTCTTGAGTGCAGTTACTACCTAATTAATACTGATGGAAGATAGTTTAATTTGGAACAGAAGGTTTTTTGTGAATGACATAGCTCAAAGGAATTAGTTGTCCAGGATTTGTCTCATAAAAGATTTATCTCATTTAGCTTCTAAATGTGTCCTGAAGGGTTTAATTATACTCTATTACTATATAAAATACACTAAAAATATAAAATATATATAAAATATACTAAAAATACACTAAAATATATTTTCCCACTAAAAATACAGTTTTGATATAACAGGGGAGAAAAAAAAGAAAATGGTCTTTCAAGAGGCTCTGACCAACTTTATTAATACTGACAAATGCTGTAGAACTAGAACACAAAGCCAGCAGGTCACAAAAGGCTTTAAAAGTATGGTCTAGCTCAAGTAAAATTTGACATACCTTAAAAGCCAGCCACAGCAACAGGAACATTTTAAGGCCTACAGGATCCATCCATTGTAATGTTAGGTGTTTAAATTTTAGCTAGTCACTCTAAGCTCCCTTTGCTATCTATAGTAAGAAATGAGCATTCTTAAATAATATTTTATCAGAACTATTTTGCTTGTCTACATGAGAATAAGACAAACTGCACTATGGAAGTTCTTTTCACCATGATTTATCAGGCAGTCTAGGTGAAATGTGAAAACTGGGAGAAATGAAACTACCTACTCTTCCCAGACTTGAGCTCCCACACTTCATCCCACACAGTGAGACATCCTAGGTTGTACGTACAGCGTGTCTCTTCATCTGAGTCTGAAAACCAAAACTGATGCAAAGGTGCCTCTCTGAGTCTTTCCCAAAGAAAAGCAGAGTAGATGGAGAGAAGGTTTCCAGAGAAGAGTCTTCATCCACTCTGAAATCTCCTCCTGAAGAAAGGCATGGGTGGACAGACTGCTGTCTTTCCCAGAATAAAACAATCTTTTTGGAGTAGCTGAATATACAGAAGTTATAAGAACTCAAGCCTTGTTAACCCTGAAAAGGTTCCAATACCTCTTTCCTACCTTCTAAGAGTCTTTCCAAGATACCCATCTATGGAATAGTCTGGGTGAGAATCCAGGAGGAGGGTAGGTACCTTATGTCCTTCAGACTGACCTGGTGTCACTCTGCAGCCAAGAATCTGAGACTAATAGACCCAGATGTAGAATAAGCAGAGAGGAATGAGGCTACTCATTGGATATCCCCCATCTTGAATTTATTTGTTTTCTCAATCACCTCAATGCATGAATAGTTCAAGGAGCAGAGATTGGCTCCCAGAACTCCTGCTGTTCACTTTGTGTTCTAGCCTGTGAGCTTCAAAAATACAACTACTTGTAGGCCTACAAATACTTCTTTCAATGCTAAAAAAAAAAAAAAAAAAAAAAAAAAAAAAAAAAATTACTTTTTTCTTTCAATCTCAAAAAAAAAAAAATCATTCAGTATTTCATTCCAGTCTCAATAACAAATAATTTAATTTCCTTTCCATTTTATGTTTCATCATGTCCCCTTTTTTCCTTTTTGTTTTTTTCCTTTCTTTTTTTTTTTGTTGATTTTTCCTCAATAGTTCCACTAAACAGTAAAATACAGAGGTTGAAACAAAATTATAGAAGTAATGTACCTTTATAGCAAGGCATACATCTGTTTCAAATAAAAACTTTTCCTTTTCTTGGAAAAAAAGGGCATGTTTAAAGAAAGGGTACTGCTCTTTTTCTGCCTGCAACACAGATTTTTTGCTACAAAAACTTCTACAGTAAGGAAGTCAGCTTTCATCTTTAGAAAAGGCTTATGTAATGTTCTAAGGCTATAAAATAAATGAAGAAATATTTCACATAGTATCACAAGGTTAGTACTAAGATATAAAATCTTGTTTTTGTCTTTGATGTTGGCTAGAAGACCCTGTTACTTCTCACCTACTGCCTTTCCACTAACATTTCATCAAGCCATTCAAGTAAAACCTCAAGGAAAAAGAAAATACAGTATTATTTTATTTCTACTTCAAACTAGTAAGCAAAACACTGGCTCTGTGTTTATGCATACATGTATGTANTTGTTGATATATGAAGTAAGTTATGATTCATTTTCCAGACTACAGGAAACAATGTAAATATGTGTGTTATAAAAGTAATAACTCTGTATCTTGCTCAGTGATCAACTGTTATCTAGCAAAGCTGAGATTTAGCAACTTGTAGATTAGTTTTCCAAAGAAAGTGAGGAAATTCATCACTGAAATGTACAAAAGGCCAAAGGAAACAGCACTTGAAAACAGCATATACAATCTTTCATGGGGATCAAGTAGGTGATCCACCTGCAGCTGGTTAGGAACTTTTCTATAATTTTCAGTCAAAAAGTGAGAAGTCCTTAATCATGAAAATTTCTGTGAGAGTGAAATTACTATTAAAGTAATATGATCTGTTCAAGTTGTGTACCTCCAATAGGAAATTATATGATGCCTTGAGGAGGTACTTCTACCCTGTGTTATGTAGCCTTATGAGTGCCCCTGCACTCTGACACATTTATTTTTCTGCGGCTTCTTTTTCTTTAAAAAACTTCAGAAGTTCTTATTTCTTCTTGGTGTGATATGAGATTTTTTATTTTAAACCTCATAAAGTTTCACTTCCTGGAACAGTCAACAATAACCACCAAGTAAACTTAGTTTTTTCTATTCCTAACATTTGTTCGATACCTTTATTCATCCACCTAATGACTAGCATGGCTGCAGTAGATATCATGAAATATATTGTTCACAGACTGCTAGAGCCTTCCCTTACGTGTGGAGCATATTCGGCACCTACAGAAATCAAATACAAAATCCAGCTCTCGTTTCATACTTTTTGTCATTCCCAGGCGTCAGACTAGAAAAGTATTTTCTGGCATACAAAATATTTGTGAAGATTATATCTTGTGAGATATAAAGGCTTGTGAGGAGGTAAAGGGAATCTTTCCTTTAATTTAACATTACAATTCTGACTGCAAAAGAACAGTGCTAAAATATCTTCAGAAGAATGGTGCCATGATCTGAAATAGAAAATCCTGTGACTGTAATTACACTGTCATGGAGAAAACAATTTGCAAACACTGGAAGATAAGATCACATTTGAGGCTGCTGATAAATATTTTGTTCCAGCCTGAAGAAATAATAATGTTCTACTGTCTTTTAATAAGGTTAGACCTGCTGCATTTTTTGCCCCATGTGTGCTCCACTGACGTCTTGCTGTGAGTTTACACACAGTCATTTTCATGAGTTATGCTTTGTTATGTGACAGTGATGGAAAACTTGCATAAAGGTAATTTGAAAACAAGGCGTTAACTTTGGGTAAATGAAATTTGAACACTGTTTAATTAATGATTAAATTTGTTTATTCTTTATCTTCATGTTCCCCTATTTTGGGGATCCTTAGGGCAAAAAATTAAGAAAAAATGCATTTTTTTTTAATACAACTGTACAATAAATTCATCACTGTCACATTTAGAAAGCAGGAAAAGAGAAAAATATTTTGAAAGATGTTTTTTCTTTCTCTTTTTAATTGGATTGGATTTTGTTCATTTGGGCATTATCATGGAACTCTCAAAAATCCCCTAGCACAGGACTGAGACCTCAGGTTTTTAGAAAACATGTGACAGTACCCATAGCCCTTATTCTGTTACCCATTGTAGTCTGTACAGTTAGTATTTAACAGACAGTAGAAACGTTCTCTAAATAAGAATTCTTAGCACTCATAAAGCAGTGTGTCCTTAACTTTGTTAAAAGGGTTCAAATTTCAAGGATTATTGAGTTTTATAGGAATGGAAAATGAAATTACAAAAGCTTTCTCTGAACAGGCGCTTACCTGCTTATACAAACAGTACAGGACTATGAGAAGGCGGCTTACGTCCTAAACATGCAGGTTGAATGCAAAGGGTTCAAACATTCATTGCTTATGAAGAGGTAGGCCTGTTCCCATATATCTACCCTTTACTTATCTTTCAACAGTGACCTTTTCCTATGCAGCTTTCTGAATCTTCTGAAAAAGAAAAAAAACACAACCCACATTACTGTCATGTTAAAAATACATGAAAATACATAACATTTCAAGGAAACTGTGAAAAAGACTTGTGTGTGTGTCTGTATGTGTGTGTGTCTGTCGTCAAAGAGCCCTCCAGTCGAGAGCCAGAAAACTCAACTTTTTCAAATAATGACTTTGCACAATAGGCACTGAGGGAGATACTTTCAAGTGGAATTGCTTCCCTAGAGGATTAGGTGTACAAGTGGATGTTTCATTTTGATTTCGCTTTGGGACTAGTTCATACATATAAGGTATAAGTACTTAGCATCTTAGTCTGGGGGAAGTTACCCCTCTCCTGACAGGAAGGAATGATAGACATACACTGTAACTGGTACAAGATCATTGCTAAAGATTCTGCAAAAGCAGAACTGAGCCACAAGAGAGGGCCAGCAACATGTGCCTTAAGTAAAGTTATTCATAGTAAAAAATAAGCAATTTTTTTTTCTGGTGGATGAGACCAGGACGGTTTTCAGAAATGCGCAATGTATATTTCTAGATTCCAGATGTCCAACAGCAGTGTGAATTATTGAAAGAATGCTGATGACATATATAAACAACTTCCTCATATACTCCTGTGCAGATGTCAATCTGTATTACAGACAATATGAGAGAGAATGAGTCTTTCTGGCAGCCATAAACCTTATTTTAAATTCTCTGTTTCAGGGATTATTTTTTAGAGCAATCAAAGGTTTTTCTAAAATTATCTGACTACCGAGGACAAAAGAAACAAAATCATTTGCATTCACATAGTGATGTCTTTCTTACACAGGCACCATTTATGTCTTGCAATAAAGCACTACAGACTGACTACTGTGATTTTTCTTCCCCAGAAACTTAAACCCAAAGTTGTAGATAGAGCACTGTTGGGGATTATCAGTGGGATGGATGTGTCTGGCATGAGTGTTATTCTCGGTTTGGCTTCATTAAATGAGCTATTACCAGGGAAGACAAGTTGTTGTATACTTTTATTGCCTGCCACTGTTTCCTCTATCAAATCAATAAGACTGTTTTGTAACTGTGCTTATAGCACTTGTTCTAACTCCATTTCATGACTACTGGAAGTAGTTCATTAGCTTTTAAAATGGCAGGGAGGAAAAGTGCCCTTGAGCTGCAGAGGTGGACTGCTATTGTCATACATCTGTGAATATCCTGTATTCTATATCATTATACATAAGTAAAGGTTATTAAATATTAATAATAAAAAAAATTCGTTTATATAGCTTTATTCAGAGCCCTCAGATTGAAAAAACAAAACAAACAAACAAAAAAAACCAAACCAGCAAAGCATGGGTAGATTCTAGACAGTGACAAGATTACTGTCTACAGAGTGGTCTATACACTACTTTTTCAGGAATCTCTCAAGTTCCCAGTGATTTCTTATCATATTCATAAATATTATACCACAGGTCACTATCAAGTAAAGTGGATCCATGGGAAGAGATGTTTCACATCTATTAAATACCTCAGAAATAATGGTTAAATGAATATGGTTTCCCATTTTCCTTAGATGTTAAGCTGGTTGTTTTCAGAGATGTCCTTAATGAGTACTTCAGGAACCATGTCTCTCCTTTCCTGATGCATTAACACCATATTGAAGAACTTATTCTCCCTCCACATGGTGGAAGAGAGAACATGCTGTCCCTCTGTCTCCTGCCACAGCAGAGATCTCTAATTCACTGACTGATAATATCGGTAGTACATTATCAGGATTTAGATCATGAATGAATAACCTGGAATACTGCTCAGTGGTTTTTTTCTTCAAATCACACCGTGAAATTTGGTTATGATAAAAGAATTATTTTTCTGTAACTCAACTGTAATTAACTAAAAGTGGTTCTTAGAGCTTGGTAACATTTCTTCTTTCATTAGATCTGATTTAAATTAAGACTTTTTTTTTTTTTTTTTTTGAGACTTATTTTCTAACATCTTCAAACAACTGGAAAGTATTTCACTAAAACACTAGAAAATACCCACAATTAAAAAAAAAAAAAAATCAAAACCCACAACTTTTTTTCCTGATTACTTGATAAAATAGTCTTATCATTTTTCAAGTTTAAAATATCTCAGTTAGACCTCATGTGCAGAACAATACAATAAAATATAATTTTAACACCACAGGAATGGCAGAGAAAAATTCATACCAGGCTTATTACCTCAGTGTGACAGTGAGTTCTCCTTTAATACCGCATAAACAATAAAACAACTCAATAAAATGTGAATGGTTGTTTCCCAACTTCTTTGTGCTGAAGATTAAGTTTTGTTGCTACACTGTTTGAGCTGGCAGACAATAGATGGTTGCTTTGTCAGTTTCTTTGGCTTTGATATGCTTTGTCATTGTTTTAAAGATGCATTTGTTATATCTGATAGTGGAGTGACTGTGAAACTGGTATTCTTATTGTTTCACAGGATTCCCTACTCATAAGTTTATCAGAATTCAGTCATTTGCAGGAAAAAATTATTGTGCCTTATTTTTTTTTTTTTATTGTGTAGGTGCCACCTTAATAATAAGTAAAAATTATATTAAAACCAAAAGATTCCTTATCTTTTTAAAAGTGAGGAACTTTTGCTGTAAGTAAAAATAAGAAGCAGAATCTCAGTTATTCTGATTTATTCATTTTGCCCACTGCAGGTGGAGATGTCACTGGAGACATCTCCAGTGATCTCCAGGATGGAGAAATATCAGAAATGTTAATACCGAAACCTGACAAGAGAAAGGCATGTTGTCTATCAGCTATTTTTCTCTAGGCTTGCATTTTCTGCCTTCAGACACTTTACAACATTGTCATAATTTACTATTTTCACATTTTGTCTTAAATTTATGTACTTCAGATTTACCTCTGATATTTGTTATAATTTATTTGTCCAGTTGCTTAGCAATTAGAGCAAATATATGAAATTTTTTTTTTTTTTTAAGCAACTCGCTTGATTATGCCACTTCTCCGATAATCTCAGCAGTAGTAAAGTCAGCTAAAAGAGAAAAGGAATGTCTCTCCTCACTGTCTAAGAACTGGCTTTTAGCTGAAGAACCGTTAGAATGTGCTAGGCAAATAAAGATTTGTGTATTAACTTGTGGCACCTATAAATACTTTATAGCCATGCATTGTATGTTGATTAGCACTGTAGAAGCTGATAATTTCTGTTTTTTTCATATCTTTATCTTCATCTTCCCAGGATACATTTAAATTATATATGAAACTTGGCAATTGTTGCAAAAAGAGAAATGCATTCCTCTGTCATGGGAACATTGACAGCACATTAAGAAAAAAGCTAAAATTCTGTATTAAAGCAGTATTTGAATAGACACAGTGGGAAATCACAATTTTTACTTGCTGACAAACATATATATAAACACATTTAATTATGTCTTACTTTAAACCATGCAGATCATACCCCTCTCCCCCATTCACCACGTTCAAAATAACATCAAATAACTTCTAAAAACTGCTAGTAGATATCTTATAGTATTTATCAACATTTTTAGATTCTTCTCAAGTAATCTGTAGGACTCATCATTTTCTGATTAGTTGAACTAATTATTCCATTCAAATAATATTATCTCCTTTATAATACAGTATAATTAAGATGAGAGCTGTATAATTAGGATCATCAGGAAAAGCACAGAAATGGTTTTTAGTGTAAAAAAGCCAACACAGAAACATTTTAGTTGGACGCAATGCTGATGAATGTCTGCTGAAACACAGAGGGGTATTTCCTCCTGTATTTTGAGTTTATTCCAAGGTTTAACTACTTGAGAAGAGCCTTGAAATTACAGTCACTGTTTGTGTATCTTTTTCAAGCGAAGAAGTGAATTCTGTTAAGTACCTTGTTTACATTTGCCAACTTTATATCATGCCATCTGATGAAGAAGCTAAATTTAATGCAATTCAGAGGCAGTTTCATTGTTCTTTGACAACTAGTGTCCAGAGAAATGCAGTTAAGAAAGACAGACAAGAGGAACTGCAGAGAGTGGAGAGCTTGACCTAGGCAGCAATTCAGTGAAAAGAATTGTAATACCTGCACTGGACATCACAGAGCATAAACATTTTGTTTTGGTGTTCAGCTTTTATAGCTGTTAGCACATATGCTTCACAGTTACTTGTATCTATCCATCATTCTACCAAGGATCATACATTCTGGTATGACAAAGTCATTCAAAAACAATAACTCCCACTTTGATTGTAGTCAGTGGAATATGTTATTACAGAAGATATTTGGCTAAATAGTAGCACACTAGGCAAGGTTTTATGACATATACATTAGAGTACAGCATCCCAGAAGCAGTAACAGAAGACACAGGTATGCCTCACTTGAACAAGAAGGAAGAGAACGTACAGATTTCCCCAGACAGGTAAGAACACATCTGCTGTTGTAATGAAAAAGGGTGCAGCTGGCTCAACCCAATGTACTTGCTCAGAAGCTAGGCTTTGGAACCTAGTTGCAGCCCTGTGATAGCTTACACTGCTTCCAGAACACGTCTAGCTGCACCTCTCTGACATCACAGGGTTTTGACTGTGATCAGTATTAGCTCACCAGAAACAGGTGAAAAGCAATGCAGAATATAAAATTATAGAATCATTTAGGTTGGAAAAGACCCTTGAGAACATCAAGTCCAACCGTAAACCTAACACTGCCAGCTCCACCACCAAACCATGTCCCTAAGCACCATGTCCCTAAGCACCATGTCTACATGTCTTTTAAATACCTCCAGGGACAGTGACTCAAGCACTTCCCTCGGCAGCCTGTTCTAGTGCTTGATAACCCTTTCAGTGACTAATTTTTTCCTAATATCCAATCTTAACTTCCTCTGGCACAATTTGAGGCTGTACAGCCTGCACACACTGTTCTCCTGTTTTTTAGTCTCATACTCCAACACAGGTATATTTATATAATTGTAGCAGCTTGATGGATAATATTTTCTGCAGAATGTAATTTTAATTGTTTTCAAATACAAACATGATGGATCACATGAGTGAAAGAATGAAGATTTTGGATGAGAAGCCTGCTGAGGAGATAAAAGGAGACAGGAGTCCAGGCTCACTGAGAGGAAAGTTAATCTCTCAGTGATGAATAAAAGACGATAGACTAGGAGTAGGCTATGTAACTGAAAAGACATAAGTAATGGTTGATCTGAGAGACAGAGAGAGGTGAAACACCAAATGATAAGCAAAGAGGAAGATCTGTAAAACAATATTGTGAATGAAAATGAAAGTGACAAGCCTGCATTTTTTCAGAATGAAAATAATAAAGTTGCATTGT
This sequence comes from Rynchops niger, assembly GCA_013400035.1. Classification (NCBI taxonomy): domain Eukaryota; kingdom Metazoa; phylum Chordata; class Aves; order Charadriiformes; family Laridae; genus Rynchops; species Rynchops niger. Next base: position 11,319 of record VXBH01005131.1, on the reverse strand, counting down.
GTAAGATATGGAAAGATGGTTCAAATTCTGGTGAACTTTCTGGGGATCTGATGCCTTAACCAAGCCATAAATGATCAGATTTGAATGGCATTTTAACCTTCAGGGAGTACTCGCACCATCCAACTTTAGTAATTTTTAGGATTTTTTTTAGGCATTTTTAAGATTCTTCTTTGAAGAGAATTTAGACCTGTAAATGGGTGTTCATGTGTTTCTTACACACTCCAGATCTGTTGCCACAGGTTATTCAGAAGATTTATAGTAAATATAGTTGTTGACTGCAGTGCTGTAACAGTGCCCTGGAAACAGGCTCCTCTCTGTTCCTTTTTTGGGGAACTGAAGTTTCTGGTTTGAGGAAGGTAGGTGACAATAGCTGGGTCTATTGGATTTCATCCATGTGGTCACTGATGTGTGTTAAAAACATGAGATCCAAGAAAATAATTTCAGAAGTTAAAAAAAACAAGGAAGAATTTCTTAGGATGATACAAATACCTTCTAACTGCCTGAAGACAGGCCAATGAACTCATTAACTGAAAACTTCTCCTTCTGACTTTTCAGAACTGGGTAGTAGTACTTTAAAGAGTCACAGGCCTGTAGAAGAGCTTATGGTATGCTTTATTTTAGCATAAATAAATCAGAAAGTCGATATGGGTAAAATCAATCTTGGATCATTTGTTTTTCTGGGAAATTTAATTATTTGGCCCCCATCCGTGTCCATATGCTTCTTCATGTTATTGTGGAAAAGCAACTTGCAAAGGAACAAAAAGCCCTATATTGTATTTTTTTCAGTTTGGCAAGAAAATTGTGCTCTGGTGTAAATGCAGTGGTCTTCCTGCCACAGTGCACAGAGTTTTGGGATTGGTACATCAATCACAAAAATTGCTGAGCTGCCGATGGCTTCACAAAGCAATGTCCTATTAATGTTGTTAAATTGTCATCTGTTCATTAACATTAAATTTCTACTAGAGGGTAGAACCCAATATGTTGTCAGGAGGCTATAGAAAACTCTGTGATTACACTGATGCTCTCTAACATATTATTATTGGAATAAAATGGCAAAAGCATTGATAGTTTGCATTGTGCTTACATTTGCATTTTCATAGGACTGCATAATTTGAATCCAGTGCACACTGAATAGGACAATTTAATCTTTAACATTGAAGAAAAGTATAAAAATAATATAAACTAAATAAACTAAATAAAATATGTAAGGTAAGCACTCTGAAAAGATGTCTTGAAGTGGAGACACAAGCCTGCTTGAATGAAAAGTCATCCATTTAATGTACAGTAAAGCAATTTTCTGTAGGAAATCAGTTCTATCTTAGTTTAGAGATTGAAAAACGACACTATAAAATGGAAGGGTTTTGCTCAATGTCATACCTGTGGTGTTTGCTCATGATTTCAGTTTTAATCTTTTTGCATTTATTATCATACTTAGATTCACATACAGCAGGCTTCAAGTTCCAGAATTTTGCTTTATTTCAAAGTATAAGGCTGCATTCAATCAGAAATCTTGCTAAATTTGAAAGAAACTACCAATGACTTGGATCGCTAACTTAAACAGATAAAGAAAAAAAAATCTAAGCAATCAGATCATTGAGTTAAATATGAATTTCCAAACAAAACCTTAAAAAAAAAAAAAAAAGAAAAAAGAAAAAATCCAAAACTCTCTGAGAATTTCCCAGAGCAGACAACTACATTAACCCTGGAGGCTACCACATTTTGCTAATAGCAAGAAATACTCTCTCATGGGATTATTGCCAGATAGTAAGCTATGATTTATTTAGTGCTCAAAAACATGTTGAGTGCTTCACAAACACATTTTTTCAAAAAAGATACTAGTCTTGATACTAGACTTGAAGAACTGATGATGTACTACCAAGGAGAAGAAATCAACAAAACAATTACCTGGGGTATGTAGAGGTATAAGAAGATGAAAACGAAGAGCCAATACTGCAAAATTACATTTAAACACAATGAGATGGTGGGTTTTTTTTGTGATTGAGATCTTAATGGTTCTACTGAATACATGAATGAATGGAAGGAAACAGACATATAAGCATATATGGTGGAGGTTTGTAGTTATCCTCAGAAAGCATTAAATAAGAATCTTAGTTATATATTTTTCAGTTTGTATGTTCCTTAAGCATGTGTAGAGATGGAATTAAATACATATTTAAAAATATTCAAGATGAACAGCTGCATAATGCTAATATTTCCCATCAGGAAACATGGATGCACATATGAAAACATACACAAAAACCCCACCCATGTGCCCGGGGAACCGTCCTTGAAATATTTGGTATTTCTTAAATTCCTCCCTTTTCATCATCTACCTTCACTGTGGTTTTAAGTCATTATTTCTTCTTCTATATTGTCTTGCCAATGAGTATAAACATTTTGGATTAGCAAATTGGAAGTATTTTAAAGGTATGAAGAAAGCAACTCACAGTAATTAGATTAGTTCCTTTCAGAGGAAAAGAAATCCCACATAGAACTAAATTCTATCCTTTTTGTCAAATTCCCAGTTTTCTGATGTAAAAATGTTTGGAAATAGCCATAAGCTTTATAAGACTTGACCACATGATTACTGTGGGCAAAACTGTCACCCAGTATTATGTGGACTCCTAGATTCACCAGCATGGCTGTAGAAAACCTCCAGCTTTCATCACTAACTCTTTTGAGAAATACAAACTAGTTAGTTTGTTTATCCTTGGAAAACGGTTAACTGTTAGGGAGAGTGGAAAAGAGGGGAGTGAGAACGGATATGTAGACTCAAAAACCTTCCAAGAAGACTTGATTTCAGCTGTCTTTGGCTAAACAGTTTTTCCTCCCTTATTTTCCTCCAGCTTAATTTTCCATAAACCTACTCTCTCCTGGCATGCCAAAGCAGCTTTGCTTCAGCAGGGTGTATGCATGCATTGTTATGATGAACTGGCAGTGTTTAGCTTTTGACAGGCGGAATGAAGCATAGGAGAATCTGTAATAAGTTATTCCAGAAACATTTTCACATAAATGTTCTGGAGAACATAAAAAAAAAAAAAAAAGTCTATTTCCAAGGCCACATCTATACCGATGTCTTTTGTCATCTTTTGGTATGAATGGTAGCACAAGGATATTATTTCACAAGCAAATGCAAGCCAATGAAAGCCAACCCACACCTACATAAAGGACACTTCTTTGACAAGCATTTTTCTACAATACTTTCATATTTTCAAGTATTCTGAAGTTAAATTTCTTATATGTGTTGCACTGCAGTCATGGTATTGGAGAAAAACAACCATTTTTAAAATTTTTATCAGTTCCTTATTACTGTTGTTCCCTATGGAAATGTAGGAATGGCATGTATCAGATAATTTCCATTCTCTCTTCAGTTCAGAACACAAATGGTTGTGTGTACTTTGCAGACTCTCATTGAAATATTTGATTTGTCACAAGAATCAAGTAAGATTCATTTGAAAAGCTCCAGTGCAATGATCTAATGTAAAGCATTTCCTTCTGTCAGTGATCCAGATCTTCCAGCTGATGTAATACGGCAATAGCTCCATTGAAGTCAGTGGAGTTCTGCCAATTCATACTGCTGAGGATAAGTCCTACTAAATGCTGATCTGTGCTTTCAATTGTCCTCATTGATTTCAGCAGCTCTGCATGCTGAATATGGGTCAGACTGTGAGTATTTTATTCCCATGTCAAGCAATTATTTTTTTTACACGGATAATATACTGACGTGAGATAAATCTCTTCTACAGATGGATCACCAGTGTGAAATGTAAGACCACAAGTCCCCAAACTAACCCTTAAATAGATAGTAATTAAAGCAGAACACAGATGTAATCAAATTTTTCACTTACAGTGAGCGAGATCAGAATCCGGCTATGACTGTTAAATATTGAAGACCTGATGTGCAAATTAAGAATCAACAACAATGAAAAATTATTTCATAATCTTTCTTTTTAACAGTATAGCAAGGTAGTCAAACAAATAAGAAACCCCACAATGTGATTCAAAAAAACCCTGTAGGTAAGTAAAAAAGATAGAAGATAAAATAGAAAGTAAAATGAAAGATTAATCTGCTAAATAAAAAAACCCACTATCTTAAAAAATCCTTGCAAAGTAGGAATACAGTACCTGATAAAGTTTGCTGAAAGTATATTTAAACTAATTCATGTTTGCTTAAGTTAATAAATGAGCTACCAAATATGTTAATGGTTTACAAATCGTTGACAGAATATTGTCCTAAATTACAGACTTGTCAAGAATGTTTTATGTGTGTGAGTTTGTGGAAGTATAATGGATTGTCTTGTTTATGCCTATATTTCTGCATTAGAGCGCTGATTGTAGTAGAATTTTAATTAAATTTGTTTCTAATAAGATATATTTATCACTATTATCAGTGTTTGTAAGAAAGACCTTAAAGCCAATATCAAACGTCATACACTGAAAAACATTGGACAAAAGGTGATTTGTGTGTCTTTGCTACCTACCTTTCAAACAAGCATGTATAGCCTCTTTGCAGGAAAGGGAGATAAGATTTTGCTTGTGCAACATACTAGTTGTGTAAATTTTTAATGCAATACAAAAGACTGAGTGCATTGTCTATTATTAATAATTTATAAAGAATCCTTTTTTCCATCCACAAATTGGCTGCAGACAGCAACACAGAAATGGTCTCTCATATGTCTATGTGGATAAACATTTCTAATTCTAGCTTCTTAGGAGATCTCTTCTCTGTAATTAGTAGACTTTTTGTTGGATGTTACCTCTGACTTTCTTTTGATTTATAGGCAATTATTCCATTCTGAGTTAAACCATCATGGACTTACTGGTCTGGGTTCAGTCAAGCAGAGGGCAGTTTACTACAACACGAAGAGGCATGAGATGCGTCCCCAGACACAGGGGATATTTCAGCCTACTTGAACTAGACAGTAAACTGTTCAATCTTGTGGAAGAAGAATGGTTCAAAAAATTCCTACCAGCAGCTTTTTCTTCGTAGCATAAACACTCAAACATTTTATTGAACTACCGCAGAACAGACACTATCACACTTTTTAATGAACAGAGATTGTGAGTCCTCTAATTGGTGAAAATACTTCCACAGTTACATATAAAAGCTTATTGGCTTTGAAGTGATCTAAAATATATGGACACTGAAGCATTAGATTTACAGTATATTCGTACCTATAGCACTCAGCATAAATGAAGACATGCAGTAAAGGCTTTCCTAACTAATGAAAGACCATCATAGTTTAATATATTTATTCACCTGACAGGTACTATACACCCACCTGCACTCATATTCTAGGCTTTTGATTTCAGAGTTACTGCTATAGGTATGCCAAATATAACCCTTAATTTTTGGTATATTCTTTTTCCTTTAGGACTTCGCTCACTTTTTAATTGTCTTATCTTCCTTATGAGGAGCAGCTAAAAGATTTCAAGGGAGGTTTTTGTTTGGAAACACTTCAGTTTTCCACTCACAAAGCAGTGTTCTGCAAGTTCTCTTTCACAGTGCCTGCGATATCAAATGGGGTCTTTATGTTTGGAGGTTACCTGAAGTGCAAAATGTCCAAGATGATGAGGTAACAAGCAGTGAGATCATTCAAAGATAGCAAATAGGAATTACATGTGAAAACTCAGACAGCTCCCCTAATCTACCCCAGCTGATTAACAGGAGAATCTGTTTCCCATCCTGCTCCTCCTCCAAAGAAAACCATATACACCTAAAGTAGAAGAAAATCATATGCTCCATATACTCCTAAAGACAAAACTGAAAAAAAATAAATATTTTCAGGATTTTTTTTTTTTTAAGAAGAAAAAGCAAGAGTATTTTAAAAATATGATTTAGAATGTCTCTTTCCTACTGTCCTTTAAACTGCATATTGGCTATTTGCTGTCTGAAAGAGAATAAACAGCACCTCGCTTAATTCTGGGTTATGATGTCTGGGTATGATGTCTTACCCCATGTAGTTTAGTTAAATTTTGTCCTAGCTGCTATGGTAGAAAAGGTCAGTCAGTTCCTGATATGATCTCATTTTGTGAAATGAAGCCTGACATCACAATGAACAACAGAAATGTACTTGCATGTAGTAAAGATGGTGCTTTAAAGTGGCTTATAATATTACAATGTATGGTCATTTTTTGTATATATTACACACAAAACAAATAGTGCAGACCTCAGGAGTTGCCTTATTATAATTTTGGTATTCAGCATTTTCCTGTATTAATGCTCTTTTGTTGTCTTCACCTTAAAAAGCAGAACAGTATATAAACTCACTTGAGAATACAGTTCACAGTTTTTATCCCATGCTGCACATTCCCTGCCTGTGATTAGTAACTCTGTTTTTCTCTTACTAGCATATTCTCATTACCGTAATGAATGACTTTTGGTAACGGTATTTCAAAATCCTCTTAAAAATTTTTAGCCCAAACACACTTAAGTGTTTTACAATATTTTTTTTTTTTAATAACCGAGAAATATCACTACTTGCAAGGCAGTTGGGTCAAGAACCATTTGGGTAGAAGGAATATGACTCAAGGGCATTCAGTACATTTCAAGTACATCTAGGAACAGATGAGAAGAAAGGGAAGAATATGGACACTAATTAAAGATTAATTTAAATGAGAAATACCTTAACAACCCCTTTTGTGGAAGAAAAGAGATGTTGGCATTAAGGAAAGGGAGGGCTGCCTGAGGTAGAAGGCTGTATTATGGAACTTCAACAGATAGCAGCTTCTAACACTTAACATCATTCACAGTATCACCCCCACCTGCTTGAAAATGAGCAGATGCTTCTCTGCAGAAAAGTAATTATCCTCAAGCTCATGCTATGTTTGTGGTGAGATGACTGTTCAATTCACAAGAGCCCAAGGTTTTGTATTTTGCACAGCTTTATTTAATCACATCCTGTGTTCCCATTCAGTGCTAAATTAAGGCTGCAGAAAAGGCCTTTCTTCTCTCTCTGAGAGTCTGATCATTTTTACTAGCACCAGGGAGAGAAATGAACATAAGCATAGTTCTGACACCAAGAAATCTGTCTGTCTCTCTAATCCACCTAATCTCTTTCATAGCTCTATACTTTTATTATCATGGTATCCAAAGAATATCACAAAAAATAACAAAAGATTCTTCAACCATATAAATATCAAAGATAAAAAGGATGAAGAATGGAATACAGATAAAAGATAAAGGTGGCTCCCAAACGGAATTAATACTTTGCCTCGTTTTCTGATAAAGGTGATGATACTGAATGGGGGAGAAAGGCAGGCAGGCTCATGAGAACAGGGACAAGGAAAAAATAACAACAGCGATGGAAACAAAGCTTACATTGCTTAGTTGGCTCAGGGTGGCAAGCCCCAATAAGCTCTGGACAAGAGCTGACAAATGAAAGCTCAGGCCTGATAGCTGTTATTTTCAATAAATGAATCAACTATAGGGTGATACTTCACACCTGGAAGTAGTGAGTGCAGCTTTTCTTTTGAATAAAGAGGGAAGGAAAGGAGTGGGAAGGGAAAGATTGAGACAAAACATGATCTTGAGGCTATACAAATGTGAAATAGGAGGCTGGAATGAGAGTAAAGAACAGCAAAAACCTTTCTGTAAATGGAAAAAGAACTTAAATACAACATGGATTTACATAGATTACACTGAAATAAACTCATTTTTTCCTTTGATAAAGCAAATGATTTTCCAGAAAAAGGACATACTATAAATATAATCTGGTTGGAGTTCACTAAAACATTTCATTAAAGTATTTGATATGATGCTATTAGAGAATCTTACTTAGGATGTAAAAAACAGAATTATCCACAAAAATAGTAAAGATCATTTTGGTGGAAGGGGAAGGAGTAGCAAGTAACGCTGAAAGGGGAAGTATCTATGAAAGGCTAGGTTAGACAAGGATCATTCTATTTTCTTATTTCATATTATATTTTAAAAAATGACCATGACTTGAAAAGTGCATGCTAATAAAATGTACTGATGAGAAAGTCAAGGAGGATTATTAACTCGGGAAGACCAGAAAGAACTGGGTGACCTTGAGAACTGAGCAATCCTAAAATTGTGAATAAATGCAGCCATTGAAAGTACAAGTTGGTACATCTGTAATACAATTTTTTATTATAACCTGAGAGTTCATCTGCTGAAAATGACTGAGGAAGAGAAAGGTCAAACTGGACAAGAAAGTCACACTTTTGATCCCAGAGCAAAGGGTTTCTAGAAGAGATTGAAAAGTACTAGCCTGTGTTCAAGGTACTGATTTTGTCACATCTGGACCATCCATAACCAAGAAAAAAAGAACTCTAAGTAAGACAAGCGAAGAAAAGTTCGACTAAGATGATCAAGGAATTATATGTTTACATAGCTGCATACTAGGTCTGCGTACAGTCAGAGCTGAAAGGATACGCACCAGTTTCAGTGAGAAAACATATACCTGTATTTATGTTTGGTTTTGTGCCTGAGAGATAGTGTGGGACTGGGTTATACCCACCTTCTCAGTGCTAGTGGAGCTATCACGCAATATCACGCAGAGATCTGTTTTGTAGATGTAGTTTAAAAGTTCTTGGCATCAAAAGAGGAAAACTTTGTGTCTACTAGCCTGCTCACAACTCAGAAATAAAAAATGAGAGACAAGGGGAATGAGATTGGCAGGAGCAAACAGGAAGAAGCGACAGAAGAATAGTGGTCACTTGACAGTAACAGGAAAGGGAGGAGGAAGAAGTTTTGATGCTATTTGCGATAAATATTATTGCTTATGGCCTTTACTGAAGAAACGCCTTTTGTTCCATCCTTCCATCTGCCCCTATTACACGGTAGAATAAAACCAAGCACTCCATGTGCCCCACAGAAACACTTGGAGTAATAAGATGAAGCTAGTTTAGGTATGTACTATCATTCCAGGAGACTAATAAGTCTCTTGCTGTCACAAGCAGAGAGTTCAGAAAAAGGTTAGGAATGGAAATAAACTGCATGCATGCAATTAAAAAAAAAAAAAAAAAAAAAAAAAGGCTTTGCTGACAGTCAGACCTTTTTGGGAAACACCAAACTATTTGCATGTTTTTTCTTGTATTGCAACTGGCTATACTTCTTCCATATCATAATATTTCCTGGTGTCATCTGAATGCATTTTAATTCAAAACTGATGTTTCTTCCTTGCAAAGAGTTATGAAATATTTATGGAATTATACCTGTATGTTTCAGTTGTGATACAGGGATTTAAATGTAGTTTGGCAGATGGATGCCCTACATTGTCCAGTGAAAGGTCAGTGTCAAGTGAAATACTTCTAATTTATGTCATCTGTTTCCTTCCAACAACCAGAAAAAAACAAAAAGTACATTTTCACCTGTTAAAGAAATTGAAGTGCTGCAAAATACTGTTTGCCAATGTAATTTCCTCAGAAGATTATATCGCTCAAGGAAAATATTTTTTTGTTATTTAAATCTGGTTTCTAACCATCACTGTCTTGCTTTCCACAGAGTGAGATTTTGCATCACAGCCTGAAGAAAACAAAAAATCATTTACTTTTATCTGTTGTCATGCAACCTCATTTGGACTTTAAAAATCTTCCCAAAACTTAACCTTCAATTTTCCCGTTCAGTTCAATCCATCAATTCAACTGCTGCATTATAGTCTTTACATTTGCAAAGATGGGGACATGACTGCATTGGTGAGTTCTTTTGGTCTGTAGAAAGGAAATCTGAAGCAGTAGTTGTGTGAAATGTGCACAGTCATGTTGTTCTTGTTAACTATTTTATAGCTAGTCATTTCAGTAAAATAATAATAATAATAATTTAAGAACCTCAAACCAAACCAAAAAACCAACAACCAACTCTCTGGTCAATGTGTTTCTATACAGCTCTAGAGTGAAATGGGGACTTATTTGTAACCACTAAGTGGACTTCATCAGTTTTGTCTTTCTTTTTTCTGTGGCTTTTGGGACTGTATTAACTTTTTGGGAAAAGAAGAATGAACTACTACTGTTTTATTCACCCATGCCAGAAACAGCTGAAATGGGAAAGAAAAATTTGATGCCATAAGCCAAATCTATTTCCAGTAAAAGATAAATTTACATAACGGAAGGGGAAAGCATTCCTTACTTTAAAGGTGTGTCATAGAATCATAGGGTTGGAAGGGACCTCTGGAGATCATCTATTCCAAGCCCCCTGCCAGAGCAGGGTCACCTAAAGCAGGTTACACAGCAACACGTCCAGGCGGGTTTTGAATGTCTCCAGAGACAGAGACTCCACCACCTCTCTGGGCAGCCTGTTCCAGCTCTCTGCCACCCTCAAAGTAAAGAAGTTCCTCCTCACGTTAAAGGTGGAACTTCCTATGCTCAAGTTTGTGCCCATTACCTCTTGTCCTGTCCCCGGGCACCACTGAAAAGATCCTGGCCCCGTCATGACCAGTTACTTTCTTCTAATTGTGGCTAATAAGTAAAAATCATCCTTTTTTTTTTTTCTCCTTGATGCTCATCAGCCAGTAGAGGGGAAACAAAAAGATATTCATATTGGAAAATTTCCTAATTTAGATCCTGGGACAGTAAGAGACATATCCAAGAGGAAAGAATACTTTTTAGCTTTTGTGAGGGTCGAACAGTAATTTAGATATTGCTATCTGGACATGCAGAATATGACGCAGAGTAGAACCGCAGGGATAATACCAAGATTGATTACAAAGAAAGAGAGCTATTTTCCATTGTATTTGAGAAATCGTAGTAGTCCAGTGAAGTTCCCACTGACTAGAAGAGGGGAAACATAACCCACATTTTAAAAGAGAAAAAAAAGAAGACCTGTGAAACTACATGCCAGTCAGTCTCAACTCTGTGCCCGGCAAGATCATGGAGCAGATCCTTCTAGAAACTATGCTAAGGCACATGAAAAAGAAAGAGATGATTGGTGAGAGACAACATGGTTTCCCTAAGGACAAATCATGTCTGACAAATTTTGTGGCATTCTATGATGGGGTTACAGCATTTAGGGATAAGGGAAGAACAACTGACATCATCTGGTAAATGATCTGCTCAGCCTGGTGGCTGAGCTTAAGGAAGAAGTGGAAAGACTGAGGAGCATTCGGGAGTGTGAAAGGGAGATTGATTGGTGGAGCCACAGCCTACCAGCCTCAGGGAAACAGCAGCAGGAGCAGGCTCCACGAGAGGTAGAGGATCCCCTGCCCTCTTGTCATCAGGCAGAAGGAGGGGAACTAGGAGAAGATGAGGGGGAATGGAAGCGGGTACCAGCTCAGGACAGCAGGAGAGCCCCCCTCCAGCAGGAGAGCCCCCTCCAGGGCCCCCCATGCCCCCCCACGTGCCCATACAGAACAGATATGG
>VXBH01005127.1:14860-81681 GCA_013400035.1 Rynchops niger | reverse complement strand
CACTGGAGGAGCCTCCTGGACTGTGCATGCCTGGCTGTGTGGTCTTCCCAGCAGATATCGGGGTGACTGAAGTCCCCCATAAGAACCAAGGCCTGTGATTGGAAGGCTACCTTCAGCTGTCTGTAGAAGGCCTCATCAGATTCCCCATCCTGATCAGGTGGCATGTAATAAACACCCACAACAGTGTCCCTCATATTTGCCTGCCCCTTAATCCTCACCCATGAGCTCTCGAGCCTCTCTTCATCCGCCCCTAGCGAGAGCTCGATGCATTCCAAAAACTCCCTCACGTAGAGTGCAATTCCACCACCACGCCTCACTGGCCTGTGTTTCCTGAAAAGGACGTAGCTATCCATGACAGCATTCCAGTCATGTGAGCTGTCCCACCACGTCTCAGTAATTGCAATGAGATCGTGGCCCTGCAATCGCACACAGATCTCCAGCTCTTCCTGCTTATTCCCCATGTTGCGTGCATTGGTGTATAAGCATTTCAGAGAGGGAGTTGTGTGTGTAGTTTTGACCCTTGACATGCGGTATGCCTTCTGGCTTTCAGAAATACTGGCACATTGGCCCACGAGCGCTGAGCAACTATGCCCTGGCACCTCACCAGCAAGCCCAGTACCATCCCCACCGCCCTTCAAATCTAGTTTAAAGCCCTTTCAATGAGCCCTGATAACTCTTATCCTAGAATCCTTTTTCCCCTGAAAGTCAAGGTGTTCCCGCCTATTTGTGGTTTGTTTGGTTTGTTTTTAGTTTAAGAGCAAGGTTTTCTTCAAAAATGTTTGCAGTCATGAATGATTGCTACACTTCAATTCTGCCTTTACGGCACTTTGTTCGAACCAGCTGCTGTGTAATTCAGACCAGTTCAGTTTTGACTGATGCCCTCGGTCCCAGACCTTTTCCGCAGCTTCTAGTGCTGATGAAGTTCTAGAATGGGCCACACTGAGCATCGCCACCATTTCAGGATATTCCCTGTCCTGTGCTCTGCATCAGACTTGCAACCTAAAAGGCGAGCATTTTCTATTGGGATGGAAAATGTTGCCCCATATGTAACTAACAGTAGAGGAAAAGTCCTCAGGTTACACCAGGGGAGGTTTAGGATGGATATTAGGAAAAATTTCTTCACCAAAAGGATTGTCAAGCACTGGAACAGGCTCCCAAGGGAAGTGGTGGTATCGTCATCCCTGGAGGTATTTAAAAGGCAGGTAGACGTGGTGATGAGGGACATGGTTTAGTGGTGGTTTTTGTCAGTGTTAGGGTAATGGTTGGACTCAATTATCTGAAAGTTCCCTTCCAACCAAAATGATTCTATGATTCTATGAACATGAAAGGATCCTTCCTAATAAACTACTTTTTTATAAACAAACCCATGTTGTGAACATGCTTTATTCTAAAAAAAGCCAAAGTGGGCATTTTTTTTCTTCTTGTAGAATGGAACCGAATTCATGTACAGCTGAAAATCAAGAAGAATAAAATCTTTGTTAGAAATTCTGCTCTTTTCTCTCCTTTCTACTCAGTAGAAAACCAAAGAAGTAACAGTCTATCATACCCTTGTACTCCAGGTACTGGTTTTGTCTGATATACAGAAAAAACAGGGATAATCCATTTCACAAATACTTTTGAAAACTGTGGAGGGTCTACATCAACTGTAATATGGAATTTAAGCACGTCCTTGTGTCCCGAAGTTAAAATATATCACCCTCAGCCTGGTAGAAATTTGTCTGTAGAGGGATGGTTTATAAATCATTCAGTAACAGATGATGTTACAACTAAAGCAGTGGGAGTTTTGAAATACCTACATCAGATTAGGCTTGTGTTTATTTCAAAAAAAGCTCTGATCTACTTTGGATTTTTGGCAGACACAACATGAGCCCAACATGAACTACTGTAAATCAAAGCCTTTTTTGAAAGTCAGACTTGGAATGGTTCCAAGCTCAATTAAAAAACATTTGATGCCTTTTGGACTTCTATTTTTTAATATTTTTTTTTTCTCCTTGCTTACCCCTGTCCAGACCTGTCCATAACAAAGATCCCAACAGGAACAAATGAAATTGCAAATATTTTCATGTTTCTTTTACTTATGGCTCTTTTTGAATATGTTGTTTCTCTGTGATATTTTTTTTTTTTTTAATAAACAAATTAGGAGAAAAAAAACCCAACCACTTAAATTAGTAAGACTAACATTTCGTATGCATTGAATAGTTTATCTCAGATATAAATGGCAACAGAAAAGCCAGAAATCAGGCAGCATTTGAAATCGTGAAAGTGACTCAATGCAAGTTTTCATGACTTTCCTCCCTCATCCCTCCAAGATGATAATAAATGTTACTTATGAGCAAATCTGCTGCATTCATGTAGTCTAATACAAACGCAGTGGCAAAAGAGTTGCATTTAAAGTTAAATAAACCCTGGTACACATGTATTTTTTGTTAGAAAATAAATATAAATGTGAGTGAAAGATGCATGAATGTCATCAGTTTTGCATACAACTACATTTACAAAGAATAATAGAGTTTCCCCACTGTGGTTAGTCCAATTTACTACAGAATCAATCTTATTTTTACAAATCTTGGAGTAGAGCCTCTGTTAATACAATCTGCCAATGAGTTTATAACTTTTTACACCAGCACAGCACTTCATGCCAGATGCCTCTCCCTCTCAGTCTGCCAAGGGTCAAAGAATAGGCCCTATAGGTAATAAAGAAGAAAATGAAGAGGCTCTGAGCAATGCATTGTTCTGGAAATATGAAAGCTCATAGTGTTCGTTACCCTGATATAAATAACTCAGAACCATGAGATCCTCTGCAGGTGAAAAATACAGCTACAGTCTTCAGGGCAGGATTGTGCCATGACTGGTATTAAACCTTCCTATATAATGATTCCCAATAATACTTAGCGTATACATGTGCATTCCTGATGAGATGGTCTGTTTTTCCAGTTTATGCAACTTTAGCCCTTCTTGCTTGAAATATAATGTTTATTTCAGGAGACATGAACCTACCAGCTATTAGGAAACCTCAAGCTGTAAAAAATACTACAAGATGATTCCTACCTTTCAGACCGCTCCTGTGATCAGCCACAGCCATCCTCTGCTGATCTTGCTAGTTGTCCATAAAACAGCGAAGGTCTCAGGCTTCATTTCTATGCACTGGGTGTTCCAGCATTTCTCAAAGCCCACACAAACCTTGGGAGTTAGGACTCTGGGAAGCTACTCTGATGCTCTGAAACGAGAGAAATTACTATGGGGATAATGCTTGTCTGTGGAGGAATAGGTGTGTTTCTACATTGGACAATCTGAGACTCCTAACCTGGTCCCTCAATGAGAGGAACGCACACATCTTCCTCCAAGTGCTCCTGCATAAACACAGACCAGTGAACACTTCAGACAGACCAAACCTATCCACAGAAATGACCCTGCAGGGCAATTGATTCCCCTTTTAAAGAAATGAATTAAAAAAGGAAGTTTATGGAACATACCATGTCCCTTTGTGAACAGGAACTGTAGAAGTACTCAGATCCTAACATTGTGAAAATGAAGGTAGAACAGAACTCACAGGAAGAAAGACTAATCTTAATGTCACGATCTTTGCTCTCACAAGAAAGTGCATCACCTTTTACCATACCAGTATTTCATTGCCCTGGTTATGACAGCATATCTGACTCAGGTCACTCTGTCTTACAGGGGAAAGTACACTCTATGAAAAGCAGATATATCTTTGTGAGTTTTAAGGGAAACATCTCCGTGGTCTTTGCAAGCTACTGGTCTGCACACAGAACTCTGTGAATAGATCTGCGTGGGAGCTGGATGCCTCTGGACTGGAATCATGCTTATTAATATTTTTTTGGTTCTTTGTGAGTGTTTATTTTCTGAATGTCACACATTACTTGACAGTAAGCATGTTGTGAAATGCAGTGAGCTGGTACTAAGACGGGCTCAAGTCCCACTGCATATGTTGTTAAGGTACATGGCCAAGGTCAGTCTCTCGGTCTCCAGACTACATGAACTCATGTAGATGAGAGTTTCAGAATAAAAACAGTATGCTTGCATCAAAATGCTGCAAAACAGACTTTGAAAAAAGTTCCTCAATTGCCCTTTAATGCTAAGAAAATAAAGGACAAGAAAATAATCTCTATCTCTGAACCAATGGTCTAATTGTCAGAATAGGTGTAATGGCAATGCTTTTACCATATATCACCAAAGCATATTGATGTGTTTCCCCCCCATATATAATTTAATTAGACCATGTGTATGTCAGTTCTGAATTTATTTTATGAAGCTGATCTTCATGCTGTGAATAATAGTAGTTCTGTGTCTGGGGGTAGAAAGGTGTTAGTTGGCATTCACATATTGTTAGTAAGAATCCTGCTTCACCTACTTTACCTCCATGAAGTCAATGGCGTAAGTATGGAATATAACAATAGGATGAAGGAAGCTGGACAATAAGGGCCATGCGTCTTCAGAAGAATTGATGCAGCATCTGAAACCCAAGTTGTTTGCAGGGATCCTCTAGGACACCACTACGACTTCTCAGCTCTTCTTTCTTGGCAGAACCTCAGAGGCTGCGATGATGACCTTTTATAGATATATATATAAAAATAAATAAAGCTAAAAGAAGACATTTGTCCATAGGCCGTAAAAGTGTTGGTTGGTTATGAACTTACTTATAGCAAGTATACTAGCAATAAATTCAATGTGAATAATAGAGAAGAAGTGGTCATTGTCATTAGAGCTCTTCAGTACCCTAGAGATGGTGCATCTTCCTTGTAATAGAAGGGAAAAGGAACTTTTAGGCTGTGATTCGTCGTGGCCCAGGCATTGTTTTAGGGAACAATAAAGTTAAGAAGTGAGAGTTTCTCTAAGCTGACTCTGACACTAGCTGAATAGCTCAGGAAGAGACATTTGTATTCTAGATATACCCATTTAATAATAAGAATCTTGTGTTGAGAGACAACATCTGTGGAGCCACAGTATCCTCCACCTTTTAGTGAAGGATTACATGCTAAGGTTGTAGTTAGACATGCCACAGCTGGTCATTAACTCTATTATGCACCTAGATGGGTTCTACAAGAGATTTTCCTATAACTCAGCACTGAAAATGTCTGGGTCCTAAACTGAAAAATGCCAGCATTCCTGCTACGGAGTTGATCCTGACCTCTTCCCACATTTACCAGGATACCGAAGATTGCACATTGTTTGAAATGAGCACTGAGCTAATGAATAAAGTGTGGATCTTTGACCGGGAAGTCAGTGGTGGCCCCATCTCTGTAACACAGAACCTGAGCCATGCTGGTCTCCTCGCCCTGATCTAATTGCATTGCCTACACACTTCCTAACTCTGACACAGGTGAAATCATCTAGGTATAGGCTTCTTGAAGTGTTCAAGACCAGGCTGGATGATGTTTTGAGCAACCTGGTCTAGTGGGAGTTGTCCATGCCCAGGGCAAGGGGGTGGAACTAGATGCTCTTTAAGGTCCCTTCCAACCCAAGTCATTCTGTGATTCTATGATTTTACACATGCCTTTTAGCTTCACCTGCTTTTTGTTGGGTTGTCTACCATGACCATCTGCAGGATGTGCCTGCTTGAATATGTTTTCTTGATGCGATGCAATGCAACACAAACAAAAACCTCACCATGGCCACTGAGAAACTAGATGCAACTACGGTATCAGGCTCTCAAAGTGCTATGATTCATTTATATTGCTGCCATGAGCATCAGCATTTGCATAATCATTTCACATGTGCAAAGCTTCACCAGTTTTCAGTTAAATTGTGTTAACACAGTGTTGCAGTGAAGTAGACACACATACTGCCCTAGAGAGCAGACAGGCATGTCTTGCAGTGTTTACCAGTAGAGAGGATAGACTTCATAATTATCTCACACCTTTTCAACAACATTAGAAAAACTAAATTTTATTGCCCTAAAAAGTAAGCAAAATAATTTACCTGTAACAAAGCCCCGAGTCTTTGGTTTCTTTGGTGCAATGGAAGTGAGGACCAAACGGGTGACTGCTGGATGGGGGTGTAGCAGTGGTCTGCAGAAATAGGTTCTCTGTGGACCTCTCCCTGCAAGTGCACACCCCAGCAGCACCAGCAGCCAGGGGCCTGCTTTTGCTGTGTGGGCAGCAGGCAGGGACCAGCTCTGGGGCAGTGCGTCCTACTTAGGGAAGCATCAGTAAGGAAAAAGTACTCCAAGACTTCATCTGTCCCTTACTAGGGCCAGATACTATTTCTGGGTAACTGACTGTTTTGTTTTACCCTAGAGCTGGCCATGGCCACTTTTATTTATTTTCTAATGTATATATATGATACATTTATTTCAGCTTACTTTATTGAATTTCCTTATGCTTAAAGGTTTTGCTGGTTGTCTGTTTTCTTTTTACTCAAAAGTGAGATATGGAGCAAAATGTTAACCATCACTCAACAGAACTCAAACGTACTTAAGTATTTGATACATACCTATCTCAGCATTTTGTTACTTGACTTGCCACATTCAGTGACATTCAGTAAACATCTTTGTGAAGAAAATGTCACATAATTTCAGAATATGTTCTTGGCACTGAGAGGCCCAGAATACCTAAATCTTGTCATCTCTCTGTCAAATTTCAGACCACAATACATTTCTGTGATAGACCTTGCACAAAACCCTCCAAGTGGAAGAAACTTGCTGAAACTTTTCTAGTATTTCTCTCTGATTATTTTCTGAGCTGGGGAAGAAAAAAAGAGAAGTTTTCAAAATGTAGAAGGGCAAGTGAGAACCGTGAATGTGCAGTTTCCTGACAAGCTATCTTAGATGGCTTTGAACACCTCAATCTAAATGCACCTCTGTCAGATGCATTTGTAACTTGTTACCTAAGACACTATGCGTTTTAAATCTCAGGGCTTGAACTGTTACGAGAGAGGTGAGCAGATTTGTATCAGTATCAAAACAGGGAGAACCATTTCAGTTCCCGACTCAGTTCTGAGTTTGTGATTCTAGACGTGGCCTGTAGCATAGGACTCATCTACTTTTACCAAGTAAGCACTAGGTGCTTAGCCTGATAAAGTGGCATTCAGCTCTGTATTTGAGGAAGCTAAATGTCAATGATTATAGTGTAACAATACGGGTGTTTGTTTTTGAACCAGGTGTCTAGGCTCCTTTTACAGACGATGGTGACTGGATCAACATTGTCAATAGGGAGGATTCATTTGCCTTAACAGTGTGTTAAGGTGCCCCGCCTGGCCTTTGGCTACCTCTCCAGAAGGATTTGGGTCTCACTTAGATCCTTGTATTGTTTCTGCCGGCTATGAAGGGAAGTTTTGTGTGTCTTAGGGCACTAAATTCTTATTACTAGGAAAATGCATCGTCTTCCTACAATTATTTAAGATTTTTCCAAATGTTAGCCTTTTTGTGCCTCATTGTTTCATCTCTGTCAACGTTTTCTGCAAATAAGGTCCAAATTTAAATCTCCTGTCCTGATTGCCAGAAGATAAGAGCCAATATCTCCAGATCAACAAATCTTTAGCTACTTACTCATGTGGACAAGCTCCTGGGGACAAGCTAGAGGAAGACAGTCATTGCAGAATCATGGATGATACAATGGCTAAAGTCCTGCAGGCATTGGTTATACAGTTGTGTTGTATGATAACCCAACTTTGAGGCTGTCATTCACAGATTTGCACAGTGTTTTCTTTTGCCTTGTTTGCCTGGTACCTCCTCGGGACCCACCTCTGATCTACCAACCACCTTTGTGCAGTTCACCAAGCCTGAAAAAGTCCATGTCATTGTATTGCCCGTAAATATGTTCAAAAGAATTCAAGTAGAAGCTTGGACAAATCGGGGTTTATCACCACACTGCTTGTTTGCTCTTTCGTGGGAGCTTACATTTTAGAAGAATAAAAATTTTTATGGCAGTCATTAGGACCTCATTAGATCTCATTAGGAGGTCAGCTATTTTGCTGGCCTTTTCTGAATTTGTTGCAATCTTTATTGCATTAATCTCCTCTGTTCTAATAATGTAGATAGGGAGATAGTGACACATTTTTATGAATACAAGGTGTGAGGGATTGTCTATATTATCCATAGGTTAGAGTAAAAGACGATTCAGTTGACTCCCATACCTTTCCTTTAAGTTTGAAGTAAAGGCTACCTGAAATACTGTCTTAGGTTGCTATACATTGGCTCTTTTCTTGTGTTATCACCCAATGCGTTCTTCTGAGTCTCTTTGTGTCGTGCTTCCCTTTCAAAATCTCTTTGTAGCATTTCAGCTACATATTTGAATATTGTAAAAGCTGTGAGTAAAACATTAGAACAAGAGAACATCAGATAAAAATTCCTATTTGTGGATACAAACCTTCTTAAATTGCCATTATATATTTTGATGATTTTTTAGCCTGTGGGTACTATCACTATAATTTGCAGTGTGTAAGTTTTAATAAGTCAATTATAAATGTAATGTATGCTGCAATAGCACCACAGTAGCAGCTTAATAAACAGAGCCTTTTTTAATCTTATCCTCAAAACAGAGTTAATGTACCGTTCTTCTAATTTATAATCAAAATGCAAACCAAAATTCAGCTTAACAGTTATAGTGTAGCTGAGGTGCTTCATATCATTAACTTGAAATACCTGAAGGCAAACCTGTTCTTTTCTAACTGTAAAAGATACTAGACAACTACATCTGTATACTTGGATAATATACATATCTGTGTGCCTGTATATGCATGTATATGTATTTACTTCTATCTACATTGATAGAGAGGAGACATATATATACATATTCCTCTGGAGCACGTGATTTCTCAATAAGGCACAAAGTTTACAGCAGAATGATTTTATGATGTCCACATTACTCTAGTACAGAGAAGGCATTTTGCACAACATACGTTGCAATCTTGTTAATAAGGCACAGCAAAACCCCCAAAAAACTCGTTCAGAGAGTCTCAATGTTATATGAACTTTATTATTATTTTTTCTAATCCCCACAGCAGTCAAACCTATGTTCCTTAAGATGGAAACTGTTAGACCTAGTGGATATTACAGTTATAACCCGTCTTCCTAAAGGGTCCCAATTCTCTACATAGTCAACATTTCTACCTTGGGTAAGGCCTGGCGTGTGTCTGACAGCTGAATAAATGGAATAACAGCCTAATGGCAAGCCCGAATCCTCACTGACGTCTTTTCTTTTGGAAAATTAGTCATCCAGAGATTAGACACCTAGTCTATGTTACTCATCTAAGCTGCTATCTCTCTAAGTGTCTATCTCTCTCCATTAATTATACAACAGACTTTGGTGATTAATGTGAACTACACACTTAAATTTGAGTTTGCTGAACTAAGAAGAAATATCCCTTTCATTCCTGCATCCAGCCCACAGTGTTACAGGGATGATCTGCCACTTAGCAAGTTTGGGATAATGAAGGAGTAATCTTTTGTATTAAATATATGTGAGTTTCTGGGAAATTAGCTTTATTGTTGTTCATTTAACACTCAATATGCTTGACAAAAATCAGTTTTCACTGATGTCTTCTGAAAAGAAAATGAGACAAAATAACATGAATGTATTGTTCACAACGAGCAATTGAGCAACCAGCTCAAATGATGTCTTAATGGTTTTTATGACATAGGCACATGCATATACACAGTATTTACTGGGAGAAAGCAGAATGAAGCTGTGGCAGAGGATAAACCCAAAAGAAGCATCATGCATTCTCCACAGAAAGGTCTTTTTTTTTTTAGCTTTGCTTTGGGCCCTGATCCTATTCTCATTGTTGTCATTAACTAGCGTCCACTTTGAGTCCAGTGATGTTAGATTCTTTTTAAAGTCAATTACATTTAAAGGATTGTGTTGGAAAATTTGAATTTGAGTGCATCTAAGAGGTTAACACCCTCCATTCTGTACCCTGATTGCTTATTTATCATAAGATGGAGACAAGTTACAGTGATGGCACTGATTCAAGTGGTGAGATGGATAAGCATTCCAAAGACATCTAGAAAAGCTCGGTTGCTTTCAGTTTCAACTTAATCACAGAGAAAGGGATATACCAGGAAAAATAAAGCAGCAAAACATTCCCAGCTACTACCACTGAAATGGTGTCTCTCCCCATGAGCCTGACTTTTCCTAAACCTAAAGGTAGGATTCATGTTATTTTACATTAGACATGTATATGATAATTGTCAACTTCTAAGCAAATTATATTTTTATAAAACCTTCCTTTATAAAAGCAAAAGGAATAAGTATGTTTAAGATAGGATTCATATGACATATTTTGGATGGCTACTTTAGGATAAGAGGAATAGCAACCTGAAAAAGCCAATTTCTCTCTTTTAGAGGAGAGAGAGCCTAGAAAACCCTCAAGACATCAGTGCCTATAGCAAATCCCGCCTTCGGGGTGTAATTTGTCATGCAGAATGCTTTTTTATGTAACATCTCTTCTTCAGTACAGTCTAGCTACCTCTGCACACCTCTTTTAGATATGTAAAAGTAAAGGAGCATTTCACGGCATGCTGGTATTCTGCTGGCAATCACTGTGGAGCTGGAGGAACCATCTACCTGTGCTTTCTAGGAAATTTCTGAAATACATCTGAGGGACTACATCTCCTTGTTGTTTGGAAAGTGGTTAAAAGATCATCAAGATTTGGATCTGTAGATAATTTTCCTTATGCTCTACAACAGATAGGAAAGTAGTTGGGGTTGTAGACAGAGTCACAGTGAAGGCTGGCCATGAACTCTACCAGCACAGCCTCCTTTCCATCAGCTTTCTCTGATAGCATCTGAGATGGGTATGGGACATTGGGAAACGTTGTTGTTTTTTTTTTTACTTTATCAACATGGTAGTAAAGCCATTGTGAGTAATGTCATTGTGAGTAATGCCTCAGTAAGTATATGAGCAATTTCACATCTAGAGTGAATAAAATGCACAATATTTCATGAAAGGGAAACATGTTTTCTGACCAACTCACATTTTTGGTTGACGCTACACAAGGAAGATACACAAGTTGACAGTCCCTGGCAGTCTTCTCAAGCAGCACAGAGATAGATTGACTTGATAATAGCAAGAAATAGCTCTGAATGGAGAGTGGATTTGGGAATTGCAAGGGAAGAATAGAAGGAACTTTTTTTTTTTTTTTTTACTGCTTTCATAGCTTCTAAAAAGATATTTTAATATTTGGCTATTTTTTTTATTTACCTGCCTTTATTTCAGTTTTCCACCTGTACTGCTTGAATCTGATCTTTTGGGTGTCATATGAACAAAGTACATGTCAAACTCCGTCCAGGCAGACAGTAACAGTATCCAAAAGAAGTTAGTCTATAACTGTTACTGAAGCCCTGTGCTAAACAGCAAAACACTTTGCAGGAAGACTGAAGAAAAAACCCAAACCACCCAAATCTGAAAACATTTGCTCTGACAGATCGAAGAAGTGGAGAAGTAAAAAGATGTCACCGTTTGTAAAATTCATAACCTTTAAAAAATGGGTTGGGTTTTTAGCTGGGGTAAAGCACCCACATTCTGTTCCCAGTTCCCATTTCAAAAACCTTGGATCGCAACTCAGGACATTTCAAATATTGTCACTAGGCAAGCCTTCTGCAAAGGCTCATTCACCACGTTATGATGAGAAGTTCACTCTTAAATGGATAAATTTTCTATGAGAGTCAAGGAAATTCATTAAGGCAATTTACTTATGTTGACAAAATGAGAGGCAAAAAGTGGGAGTCATTTGTGAGAGGCTTAAACACCAAGTTCTCTTGGGGGTTTCTATGTCTTGTCACTTTGCTTTTCTCCAGCACTTGAAAGTCAAAGAGCTTCAGTTGCCTGGTCTTTTCCTCTCATCCCTGCCCTTAGCAGAGGCAGCAGGCCCAGCTCCTCAATCTTCAGTCTAAATGAGTGATTTTGTCCTCAACTTTAGGATACTTTTCTGTTTTCCTTAAGCAACTGAGATAGCTATATCCCACGCTAGTGATGATTTCAGCCTACTTCAACTAAAAAAATAACCAACTAAGAAATAAGTGAGCATGAGTAGACTGAGACTCGCTCGTCATTACTTTTTTTGTCCGCTCCTCTCCTTTTCTTGGCTCACCTTAAGCTTAACATGGAAACTCGGAGAACATAATAAGAAATATCAGAGATAGTGTTTTCTGACGCTTGCAAAGCATGCCTTGTCTTCCAGACAGGATTTCCTCACTCTGCTCTGTTCTGGATATGGAACCATCCTTCAGTCTGCCACTACCACTCATGCACAACAAGGGAGAAAGGGGCATTACACAGTACAATTTCCACTGCTGTGCCGTATCTCATTTATTCTTGCTACTGAAATACACAACCTCTAATTAGCTCGTCCAGCAGCGCTCCTTTTTTTTTTTTTCCTCCAAGATGGAAAAAAACCCAAGTCATTCATTACTGGCTAACATTCATTAAAACTTGTAACTAGTTTGTTTATTGAAAGCAGACGGCATTTCTTCCCTTTCCCAACCTGTCACTGTGTGGTATATTCACATATAAAGCATCAATAATTATACAATGCATTACAAATGAGCTTTTAAAGCCAGGATGCAAATTAGGAATGTAAATGTGGCTTCTAAATTGGCTATGTTAATATGAAATATGATTCTTTCTAATAGAGTGGGAGTAAGCCCCAACGGTATTGATCTTTTCCCTTTTCTGCTCGAAACCCCCCCAGTTAAGCAGCAGTGTCTTTTCACCTCCCCTCGCTGAGACTCATCTGGTCAAGTCGAACTCTTTCCTCTTATTTGCCTGTGCTGAGCCATGAGCACTAAATGAAGCGAGTAATTTGGTGCATTGTTGGGGGGGACGGGAGGAGGGGGACGAGGGAAGGGGGGCAGCTGACAGTGAATGGTGTCAGCTGCAGAGGCAGCAGAAAAAGCCGACATCTTAATAAAACAGCCTCAGGCAAAATCCCATTAAAGCCTTCAGAAGCTTGTTTCCCTGCAGTTGAGCAGGTAGGCGTCGTGCACTGCGTGGCAGCCCTGAGTGCTCTCTGGGAGCCNCTTCCCCCCCCCATTTTCCTCCCCCCTGATCTACATCATCCACCAGCCTCTGCTCCTCAGAGTCATTTGCAAGGCAGAGAGAGAGGGAGGGAGGGCGAGGGAGCAGGGAGAGCGCGTGTGTGTGTGCCTTGATGTGGGGGGACTCGGTGCCTGTGTGGTGGCAGGAGTCGCTGGCGGACCCTGCTCGCCCATTAACGCTTCGGCGCAGACCTGGGGCTGACCTTTGGAGAGGAGAGGGAACGGGGGACACAGACAGAATGACAATGAGGAGACTGGGGCACCGGCATTCCTCCCTGTGCGGCCGCCTCCGCTCGCTGCGGCCACCGACCCAGTGATGGAGGGGAGGAGAGGGAAAACGGGACAGGACAGAGCTAGTGGCCAGGCAGGGAGCTGTGGTCTGAAAACAAGGGAAGGTGATGACACTCTCCCCCAAATCTCTGCTGTTCTGAAATTAATCCTTGCTAGATGTTTGTAGGGAGAAATCACACATGTTTCGCTTGAATGAACAGTGACTGGACTTAATTCTGTTTTGGTGGAGGCATTGAGGGCCAGGACACCATGATGTCAGGGGCTGTAATTGCACACAGAGGCAGGGAGGTGGTCCACGTCCTTCAGCATTCATGTCTTCAATAGGCAAAAAGATCAAGATGCAATTAAAATTATTTTAGCCTTTTTGTGGCCTGGAGATGCTCCCCTTAGTCCCCCCCCACATCCTTCTCTTTCTTGACGATGCTTCTTCTTTGCACGTGAGTCCTGGGTGAAAGGGCTTTTTCTGGAGTGTTTCTAGAGACTGTCTTTATACATGAGCTTATATTGCAGAGATCTAGTGCATACTGACAGTTCGATGCACAGGAAGGAACAATTCTGCCTGACTCACACCACCATGTAGCTGATCTGACTCTCTAATAAAGCATGGCAGCCTCCTAAACAGATAGATAATGCACTTTGTACATTTGAAAGACCAGTGAGGTCTCTTAAGAGAATACATTCTGCTTTGGCTCAAGATCACTGTACCTCTGCATTGTATATTTAATGATTGATGGGTGTCTGGTTAGGAAAAAAAAAAATGTGGCTTTCTTATGTTCAATCAATTTTACCTGTTCTTTCAAATTCATTTGGGCTTATGAATGACCCTGTGCTGAAAGAACATCTTCAATGCATCTGGAACTTGGTGCAGCAGCTTTTGTTCAGCTATCAAGGGCAAGGACACAAAAAGTCTGCTTGGCTCTTAGTTTAGCCAAAACCTATAGTTACAGCTGTGCACACTCTGCCTTCATTTCCCTATCTGTAAAGCAGCAAGAGTAAGAGCCAAGTGTGCTTTACCCAGGGAGTGCTGCCTCTGCCATAGGCTGTAATATTCAGGCAACTACTGGAAGGCCTAGTCACACCTCTGATAATGAGAGGGTTCATTCCATTATGGCTAAATTGCTTTGGTTTTGCCAGCGTCATGAGTCTGAGACACCAATAACTGGGTGCAACTTTGTACGCTTCAGCAGAAGCTTCTCTACATTTGAGCTTTGCCCTGGAGCTCAGCTAGAAATATTTCAAATCATTCCTGTGCTCTGAATTCTGACTTCTTTTTTTCCTCTGTTCTTTTCTATCTTTATTCACTCTTTATTAATTCCTCATTTTCCCTTCTTCCTTGCCTTCCTTGCTTTTTATTTTAAACTCTGCTTTCTACTCTGGAAAGTCCCAAAACATTTTCCAGCCTGCATTTCTAAAGTTTGATTCCCCCATGAGTGCGCATCTACTGCCAGAAGTCGAACAAATGGGATTATTCCCTCACTTCTGAAATGCAACTGCATCTGAGGTAGAGCACTGCAGCCACTCCGTCTTCAGCATGTGCCTTGGGTCTCCAGAGAGGGAATGAAGGATAACCTTTTTCACCTGAAAGTACCTTTTTAGGTAAACTGAATATAACTTGGAATTAAACCAGAATACCACAGTTAACACTTCTTTATCAGCATAGCTTGGTCTTGTGACCAGAAATGTCAGAACATTCCTTTGATGTGTCTCTATTGGCCCTGTAAATGGAAAGTGCAAAAGTTTCTTCTTTTTCTTATACCTATGTGTGTATGCTGTAACTATACGTATATATGTGTGTGTACACTCCAAGGCTGTGGAAAGACAAATAGAAATAAACAACCAGTGGGGAATGTTTTCATAATGGTAATTCTTTTAACACATTGATGTTCCAGCGGATCTCAAGCATATTTGCAATGATTTTTAATATCTCTGGGTAAAATCAAATAAAACTGTACGGTGAAACCCCAGACAGGACTTCCTTTGCACAATATTCTCCCGTGAGATGTTATTATACTGATGATGTGAGAATAATGTTTGGTTACAGTTTTCATCTTGTACCTNTTTTTTTTTTTTTTTGGGTCATGGTTTCTGCATACAATTCAGTCTGGCTAAAACTCACTTAAATCTCAATAAATCTACTTGTTCTCCATGACTGTTAAACCTTATACATACACATCCAAATATACATCCAAATACCTTGTCCTTATGTAAGTTCCTTGGGTCAATAGCTTTAGCTCCCTCCATGTGTTCAGAAGTTCAAGTTCAGAAAGGAGATTTCTTCCTCCGACTTGAAGTTTCACCATGGTCCAGACAACCAGATGAACTCCTTCATGTTCACAGAGGAACCTGCAGAAGGGTCAAGAATGCAGATAATCCAGAGAAGATGCCACTTTAGGGCTCCAGGTTGGATGCCTCACTCTCAGTAAGAGATGTCATTTCTACACCTGGCCAAATCACATAGAAGTGATCAAGTCACCAGTTTATGCATTATCTTGAGTGACAATGAGGAAATAAAGGGCAATTATTGAGGTTCTATAAGTTTCTCTGTAATTTTATGGGTAAGAGTTTTTGTTGAACCAAAGTGGAACATTTCCAAACCTGGGTTTCCCATAGGCACAGAAGGTTTACCCCAGACAGCCATTGGATAGAGAACAAAATCCTTTTTGGGATCAGCAGGTAATTTTAAATGGGTAAACATCATCAGCAAGATTGTAATAATCAAAATGGAAATTTTATCCCTGAGTTAGAACACTCAGGATTCTGTATTTACGTCCCAGTTGCAAAAATCAGGAAATATCCTAATATTGTTCTCTGGGCTTTTTTCCAGTATTGCATAAAAAGTGGAGAACTAAATCTATCTTGGATATGTCCACTGGATGACCTTTAGATTAAACTCAGCCTTGTTTAGTTCATCTGCTCTCCCAAGAGTGCAGGAAGATGCAGTTATTTGTTTTATAATTCCTCTAAATAAGGGACCTTAACAGTGAATGTGGTGTAAAA
Organism: Rynchops niger; assembly: GCA_013400035.1. Taxonomy (NCBI): domain Eukaryota; kingdom Metazoa; phylum Chordata; class Aves; order Charadriiformes; family Laridae; genus Rynchops; species Rynchops niger. The sequence continues at coordinate 65,395 of VXBH01005127.1, read as the reverse complement.
AGGACAAGCAAAATTTGTTGCTTTTCCACTTTTATCAGTGTGGTAGTGTGTTTACTACTGAGAAAAGACCAGAAACAGCAAAAGGAAATCTGTCATCAACAGAGCGCACAACACTGGATGAGTCAACGATCCAAAGCATTATTTTTCCTTAGATCTGTCAAACATATGCTTGTGTGTCTGTGTGCACATGCATAAATACATATATATGCAAAAATATGTAATAGCCTGTCTGTTATGTGATTGTATACATTTGAATCAGGTGTAAACACCAAAGCAGACAAGGGTCATTTGCATATAGAGGTACACCCATTCCTTTAAAAACAACCAAAACGCCCTCCCTTGTGTCTATGTTCATACTTTCACATTGATGTGCATACAAACACATCTTTCTCCTCCTGTTTCTCCTTGTCAGAGCACTTTAAAAGAAAACATGGATTTTGGTACTCCTTCCTGGCAGAGAACTTAAATGTATAGTGCTATATTTTTTTCTTTTTTTAAAAAAAGAATAATCGATGAAGAGAAACTGTTCCAATTTTCTTCAGCAGCTTATGTTAGTTCCTGTGATGATTTATTTGAAGTGTACATTACTAGATGTTTCTCAAGTGTGTACACCATCCCAGAGCTACCATTAGGGCTCCGTATGTGGTGGAGATGTGACAAGGAAACAGTCCAGCTCTGTACTTCCAGCTGTGGGCTCCCCAGTACAAGAAAAACAGGGAACTGCTGGAGACAATCCAGCAGAGGGCTACAGAGACGATCAAAGGACTGGAGCACCTCTCTTATGAGGAAAGGCTGGGAGACCTGGGGCTGTTTAGCCTGGAGAAGAGAAGACTGAGAGGGGATCTCATCAATGCTCATTAATATCTAATGGGCAGGAGTCATGAGGATGGGGACAGAGTCTTCTCAGTGGTGCCCAGTGCCAGGACAAGGGGAAAAAGGCACAAGCTGGAACATGGGAAATTCCATCTCAACATGAGGAAAAACTTCTTTACTTTGAGGCTACTAGAGGTCTGGAACAGGCTGCCCAGAGAGGTGGTGGGATGTTCTTCTCTGGAAATATTTGAAATGCTCCCAGTTCTGTTCCTGCCCAAGCTGCTCTAGGTGAACCTGCCTTGGCAGGGGGGTTACACTAAACAATCTCCAAAGGTCCCTTCCAACACCTATAATTCTGTGATTCTGTGATCAGAGACAACAGGAGGAGCAGAATTTCCTTGTTAAATTTGTTTATAAAGAAAACTTGATATCTTACGACAAACTGCTTCATGAAACTGATCCTTCATGTTGGTGTCCAACAAAGTCCAACACATCAGCTGTTTTAAAGGGACCATGGGGAACATGCTCTCTCTTCTCCAAGTCACAGAAGGAACAAACAAGAGGAATCTCTTCTAAACTTTCAACAGTCCAGGGAACATCTGCTACTGTGCAACAGTTACCAAAACCACAAATAAAATGACAAATTGCATAAAGAATGAGGTATCTCACGTAAAACTTACCTACATCACAAATACTAACCATTTAACTTAATGAATTTTAAATACATTTTGCCACGGCCCATTTCCACTAGAGTCAAAAGTAAAACTTTCACACCCTTCTGTATTTCCCATCATGTGAAAAATCCCATTGAATTCACAGGGCATATATGAGCAAATATTTAAGCTTGTACATGCATTTTTTCCAGGATCAAAGCCTAAGGTCAGATCTTATTTCCAAAAAGTCCTTGGCTTGAAAATTAAAGCTGATTTAGTGCAAAAGAAATTCTCATTTTTACCTTCTCTTTCCATTCAGCCATGAAATAACCCATACCTCTCAGAAAAAATAGCTATTGGACAGGGTAAGCTTCCAGGAGAAATAAGATGAGGAGCACAGACCTATACGAGATTCAGTTTGTCTCAAGAGAAGACGGTGAATCTGTAATTTCTCACTAATAAAAGACTATATTTTAACTCCATAAACACGTACACCTCCAACTTATTCAAAAACATCTTTGTACTGTGCAACCTCTTTTGCTTTTCTGTCTTTAAAATGTTCCTCTAACCAGCTGCTTAACAAACAGATGCTGTTACAGAGAGGAAGTGTCTCCATTCTGGAAAATACTCAGTATTTTAGCCAGTTTTATCTTGTTTTCTTCTTTAGCTCTTGCTTTCCATTTATTTTGAGAGGGGATTTTTCATTAAAAAAAAAAAAAAAGTCACTGAATTTCCTGGTGCAAAGTGTGTGTTCTGGGTAGCACAGCAAGGGACTGTTCACACTGTATCCTCATCACGTTGCATCAGCCTTGGGGTTAATACCTGCAGGTTGCTCCTTTGCTAGCAAATTGAACAGTGTCAAGGAAATGGACTCAGATGCCAAAATTAACTGTTCATAGGAATAAACAATTAGAGTAATCCCCAGCATCTTTTGGCATGGACGACCTAGCACTCCCTCCCTCCAAATACTGGGTCCTGTGCTTGGTCTCAGGACTGTTCCCTGGGGCAGAAGGACGAGACCACTCTATTTTGAAAGATAGAAGACGTTAATAAACATGGCCAGAGAGCAGGCTCCGGCAGATTCAGTTTACTAACAGACACTGCCTCAAATTCTAGGGGCTTTGAACTATCCTCAGTCTGCCTGCCAGAGGGGTCTTTGCTTCCACTCCCCCCCAGCTGCTGTTCAAAACCCCATGTGCAAAACAGATCACAGCTACCGCTTTCCTGAGGAAGCTCCGGGGTGGTTTTTGAAGACATACACACACGCATGAGTCTGTATACCCATATGGATGCAAAGAGGTTTACATAAATATGTCTCTATCCAGAATGGGTTCTTAAAGTGCAACAGTCATGCAAACAAATAAGGGAAAACAAAAAACTTTGTGCCATTCACATTGGGTTTGAGTACAGGGCACATTAGAATGAGGGAAAAAAACCTGTAACTGAATTCATAAATTCAAACGGTATTTTGTTGGAGTGTTTTCTTGGCAACCTAAGTGCAAGAATTCATATCCTCCACTGAGCAATATCTATACAGTTACTGTAGAGCATTTTTTTGTTCTAATTAGGTAGGGGTAATTCTATTTTGGTTTATAAATTCAATGGAGCAGAACACTGTCATAGGATAGTGGTCTCCCACTGCTACCTCGTTTAAGCAATCAAGCAAAAATAAAGCATATGTTACACCTTGTAATGTATTTCTCATTCTTGTATTCTTACACTATTTTCATTGTCATAATGATCCAGTATATCTTTATCCACTTGGACTTTTTATATAAGTTAGCTTCTCTCTAAGGTTTACAAGTTAATAATTTAGCCAACAGCCATGTACTATATATTATTTTTTCACCCAGAAGCACAGCCTTCCTGAGTTACAGTCTGCAGAAGATAGTTCAGCTACAGGAGAAATGGCCTACATATGACAGCGAACTTCGACTATTATCCCACATTGAATGCCTAATCTGTGCCGTGTCAGGTGAGCCTTAGTCTCTTTGCTCTTCTCAAACAAGTGACTTCCAGAGACTGCTTCTGACATACACAAGAGCATTAAGACACCTGAGGCTTATGTTCATTCGGATTCTGGGGAAATAGCTTGTGACTCTTGTAGGAAATGAGAAATAAGATGAACTCCTCTCACTATTGACTGAAAAATGCAAGGACCAGTTTGTGGTTAAAATATTTGATGCAGGTCAAAATAATTGTGCTAAATTCTTGTTTTAGCCACGTTGTCCCTGTCCCTGTCACAAGACTTCGGGCTTGTGACTTTGCTTCAAGAACACTTAGGATGATGCTAAGTCATGTCAAAAATCAATGGAAATTAGATGTCTAAAAGCCATCAGGGGCATGGTACTTATTAGTTCTCTTTTAGGAAAACAGCTCTTTACCATTAGGAAATAATAATTAGGAAAATATAATGTCATTTTACTCTACCTAAGCTTTCTATTTGGGTGGAAAACATTGTAGTTAATACACTTCATCCTATTACTTATTCATACTAATCTCTCTCATAAGCAGCTCAGAAAGGTGCAACAGAGACTGTATAACCAAGATTCTAGGAATCTAAGTCCACAGTTTCAACGTAGGGTCTTAGTAAAATTCCTTAAATATCATCACCTCTAATGACATTTTAAATACCCTAAAATATCCTACCGGTTCTCCAGCCACCAGTGCAGAAGGGTATAAAACTCATCTACTTGCATCACAGCTGCCAGCCCATGTTGATGTCTCAACGATCATTGAGATTTGCAAACAGAATCACAGAGTCACAGAATCTTCATGGCTGGAAAGGACCTTTAAGATCATCGAGTCCAACCAAACAACCTACAATCTCTGCCACTAGAGCATGCCCTCAAGTGCCACATCTAGACGTCTCTTAAACACCTCTAGGGATGGTGACTCAACCCCCTCCCTGAGCAGGCTGTTCCAGTGCCTGACCACTCTTTCAGTAAAGGAATTCCTCGTCATATCTAACCTAAACCTCCCCTGCCGCAACTTCAGACCATTTCCTCTGGTCCTGTCAGTTTTCACCTGGGAGAAGATGCCAACCCCCACCTCTCTACAACCTCCTTTCAGGGAGTTGTAGAGGGCAATGAGGTCTCCCCTCAGCCTCCTCTTCTCCAAGCTAAACATGCCCAGCTCCCTCAGCCTCTCCTCATATGACCTGGTCTCCAGAGCCCTCACCAGCCTGGTAATTAAATGTCAGTGCAGTCAGCTGTGTCAAGTCCTTGGTGTACTCCTAATTTGTTCACCAGTAAAGCCAGTTAAAATGGACATTTTCCAGAACTTTTAATATAATTTACCTTTGTTTCTACCTGCTGCTGGTGTCGCTGATGTGTTATTATTTCACAGATCACTTTTAAAGGGGTTTAGTGCTATCTCTCATGACTATGTCCTTAAAGTCTTAAGGAGAATAAAATTACAAAACTGGGTAAAAGAATATTTTAGCTAAAGATCAAGAGAAGTATCTATTCCAGACCCCAAGGTCTGTTTGACTGGAATTTTCTCCCAAGAGTAGTGGAAGCCTCTCTACTTGAATTATTTAAAATTAGAGTAGGCAAAGAGTTGGAGAATCTTGCAAGGATCAATTCTGTATTGACAAAGGGATGGACTAGCTGAACTGGCAATGCTTTTTCATCTCTAAATTGGGTGATTCTAAAAAACAAAACGATGGCTTTAATGAGTACTTGCCCTACTCTGTGGGTACAGTAGTGATAGCAGTAGATATGCTGCTAGAATCAATTCTTTTAGCTTGGGTGGAAGCAGCGAATCTGAGAAGTCTGCAATGTCAATTGTAGTTCTGTGGTGTAAATGGAAAGAGCTTTTTGTTTTGCTTTTTGTACAGTACGTTGCACATCAGGATCTTGACCTGTGTTGAATACTCTTGAGGAGGGAAGGGAGAAGGCTAATAAAAAAAAAAAATAATTAACTTGTTGTAAGTTGTCATAAGTTATATTTTTATTTCAGGATTTTGAGGGGAAGGGAGGAGGCAAATTCCAGTTCTCCAAGTCCAATCTGCAAAGCAGGTACCTATATTGTTCCATTAAGTTGTACCGGAGATGTGAGGTATAGTCCTTAACAATCTGATATATCTTCAAAATTCCTTCTTCGAAGACAGGTCTGGTCTAGATCTCCTGAGATCCCTTGCAATCTAAGTGATTTCATGTCTGAATTATTTGGCTTGCTCCACGTGGGAGCCCCAGGGAGAATTAAAATACATGCAGTATTGGTGATCTAGAGCAAGACTAGAAGCAAAAACCAAAACACCACCTTTGTCAAGTTCACTGTTTTCTTTGTACATCTACAACAGAACTGTCATAATTTGATCCTTTTTTCAGCTCAGGGCTCAACAGAGGTCAATGCAACTCAGAGCTATATTACAAGGGGTTTAACTCAGTTTCCAAGGCTAACTATACATACAAGTCACAGACTTGATTTTTTACTGAGAAACCTGAGATTATTTTTTTTTTTTGGGTCTGTTAGAAACCAGGACACTAATCCTGCAAACCCTTAGCAATTCTAATTAATGGCTCAGTGTCAGCCACTTTATACCAGACAGGTTTTATCTTCATTCCTCTTTCAAAGGCCTTTATCTTCCTGTGAGGCAGAGATCCCTGACTGAGGCTTACCATGCTATTATGGTAAAAACAGTAACAATGAAATAAGGAAAACAATGATCCAAACGCCCCAAAATTCAGGTTTTCCATTACAAGTGAGGATAGAAGGATCAGCTTTGGTAGCTTTAGATTAGATGGCTGAGGTTTTTTTGACGACCTCATCAGGTAACCCCAAATTACCTCTCCAGCATTGCGTGCCTTTGTTTCAACAGTCATGTGTTCATTCTGCAGGTTCTACTGTATTAAGTGAAATTGTCTTTGCATCACCACTGACTGAGGTTTTTAGTAAAGACATATTTTGGATTTAATTGTAAATTGGTCTTGATGATATTAGTCGAAGTCAGGGGTTTTGACATAATGGAATGAAATCAAATTCACAAAGATGCCCAAATAGCATAAGCATTCAAAACGGCAAAGAGAAAAAAAAAATATTGATCCCTTACCTATTAACTTAAAAATAAGTGGTTTTGAACTCAAGCTCCCTTTGAGGATGCTGCAACGAATACAAGTCACGATCCAGTGTACTTTACTCCTTTTGACTAATACCCTTTTCCATAGGAACTGTGAAAGGAAAAAAAAAAAAATCTTTTTTTTGTGGTTATTCTTTCTTATTTATATACACTCTGAGGCAAATGACTTTCCTGTCACTAGAGGGATTTCAAAAAGGAAAGCAGTTGCAAATTTCTTGCAGAGCTGAACTTCCTGCAATACTTTACTTGGTTTCCAGATAATATTAATAAAAAAGTAATTTCTTACTTTCACTAGCTCCTTGAGGCAGGTGGAACTGAGAAATAGCTAACGGGTGGTTCCATAACTAAAGAATCATCAAGAGTATTTTATCTTGATTTTTTTAAGTATTCATATCTGACTTTTCAGACTAGCTTATTACTAGCTGGATTTCTTGCTGATGTTATTTACATATATTTATATTTAATTTCCTACTTGAAACAGGGTAAATGAGAGTGATTTTCAAAAAGGTATTAGACGCTCAATATTTTGTGTTGGACATTTTGAGACCACCATTTTGAGATCATCAGTAATTTTGGAAAATCTTAGGTTCTCAAGAGTTTTGAGAAATTTAGATGTGAGGGCTTGGCTTACACCTTATTTCTGTCCATAAATGATGTGTGGGAGAGCTATTTTTGTTTGTTTCCATTTTATCCCTTTAATGTTAGTATCAAACCTGATTCTGCCTCCATTAAGATGTATGGTATTTCAAGTGGTGAAAATCCATTCAATGCTGGTGTGAGCTTTCTATTACAATAGATCACTAGTAAATTGGTTAACATTTTTTTCCCAAAATGTTCTGTAAAGTTAATACTGGAAAGAAAATGATAATATTAAATAGTGCCAGGAAAAAAAGTACTACAGCAGACATAAACTTTTATAGTCATAGATATACACATGATTTCAGACAAAACCCTCTCCCCTGCTTCTAAGCTTTATTGTTTAAAAAAGAATTCTGATTAGAGCTAGTCAGTAATGCTCTCCAATTCTGCCTAAAGAGTTGAAGCATTCAGCAGAAAATAATAATAAAGGATCCTTGTAAAATTTACCCAGAAGTGTATTTCTTTCTGTTCTGGAAGATCCTTGCATTGCCTTATGGGAGCTATTGAGTGGACTTTTTAGGAGTCCCATTCACCCTTTGGATCAAAACACGTGATCCTTAAAGTATTAAAACCTTATTTCTTGAAAAGTGGTGAGTGTATTTCTGTGGCAATGCAGAATATGAGGTTCAACTCATACCATAGAGGTGAATAGGATAGCACAGCCTACTGAAATCTTGACAGTTAGATAGGACTTTCTATTTGAACTAAGGCTCATATAAGAAGGACTCTGTGCAGCCCCTGTGAAATCTAGGGTTGTTTATCCTTTCACTTCAATAGGGTTTGAATATAATACCTTACCCTGGCTTATTCCACCAATAATCACAACTTTGACCGAAACAAGTAGGACCATCTCCGTATAGTTTTTGGCATCACTGTCCAAATGAGGGAGAAGGAGAAGTTCTTTCTTACTGGTTATATTACTACTCTGCTACAGTGTTTTCTCCATGTATTTGAGGGCAACCCTTTATCAGCTATTGAAATATGAATTTCCCTGCATGATAAACAGTAGTTTTACCAAAAGCATTCCAACCACTAGGAAGTTCAACTCTATTTGGGGACAATCTCTTTGTGTGTGGCAGACAATATTTTCTCCCACAGACCTTAAATGCACTGTGAATTATCAAATTGTTAACTACAATTTATTACATGAATCCAGTACAGTACCTCTTTTGCAGTGAAAGTCCCTTTTAGAAGATTTTAAGAACATCTGTCCCGAAGAAGAAAGTCAGAATTAACACAGGGATTTTAGAATTAAGTCATAGTGATTTTAACAGTAATTATTCTTGGTCATATAGTTGCGCTTCTGGATGTGTGAGTTAGTTGCATTGAGTGTTGCCACATTATTCTTTGCTAGTAAAAAACCCAAATGTTTAATTACACTTTCATTTTGTTAGCGACAACTGTTACCATAACACTAACAATATATACAAAATACACTATTTTAGTACACTTGTATTTGGATTCAGGACAAACTAATATTAATTACAACCTAATTAACCCATTTCTTTGTAGATGTCACAGACCTTTGGGTTGACTACAGCAGTATCCTGCCCTTGCCCTCATATTTTGCAAAAAAAAAAAAAAAAAACAAACCTGTAATTTGATAAAAATAATAATTTACTTTAGGTTCTCTAACCAATTTTACTGGAAGCTGTTGCTAAGGGGGGAAAGGGAGGTTTCTTTCCAAGGGTTATAAGCTGCCACAGAGTTAAAGTTTGGGTTTGGTCCCTGAGATGCTGGACCAATCGAGCCAGACTCGGAGCTCTCTAACGCACGCTAAAACTCTGCCTGGTCTCGGACTGATGTAAATGTGAGAAGCCACAAAGGTGACCTAGAGTTACCTACCTCCCCTCATCTCTGGAGTGGTAAGTTTTCCGCCGTCATTCCTAGATGTGGTTTCCACCAACCCTCCCTCTGCTTTTATCTTCGCCTACAGAAGTCTCTATGGAGGCTGGTAGAAAGGGATGGCTGGGCACTGAGAACTTGTCGTATTTACTACTTTATCCTCTACCAGTCTGCAGGGGGAAAAAAGTTGTTATGAAAGGGGAAGGGATGGAGCAGGAAAGTGTCTGACTTTGGAAAGGAACATTTAGTACAGAGACTTTTTCACTTTAGAAAATTTCACTCAGAACTCTTATCTCCTTCCCGTACACAGACAAAATCCAGCCAGTGTCTCAACCAACCTTTCAAAACCTTTTTCTGGCTTGAGGCTAATTGCAGCTTTGCATTCTGGGAAATACAGAGGGTGTCCAAGTCATTGAAACCAAGTCTTAATTTGGACCTACGTTTCCTCCTTATTAAACTGTTGGTAATTTGGTACATGAGAGGACTGCTCCTGCAAACAGGAGACGCAGCCCCCTCTCTGTCCTCTTATACTACAAAGCTTGCATTTTTCACAGTGGATTAGCAAGTCTAGACATCCTATAAAATGTCAATGAACGTATGGATCTTCAGTGCATATTTCTCAGGAGAGCTATGCTTGTTTGCAATGCTGCTCTCTCTCAGCCCAATCAATACAGCCACAACAGCCTTTTGCATTTTCTGTCAGAACACAGAACCACACTCATTGAATTTTATTTTATTATTTTTTTCTTTCTTTCCAAGGCAGTTAATCAAATAGTGGAGGCAGAGAAAAGTGGGAGTGGGTGGGAGGTACGGATTTAGATCATATGCCGAGCACCCAGGGAAGTTGTGAATAAAGTATTTTATTTTAATTATTATTACTAACCACGAAGGCATGATAAGAATTATCATGAGAAAAATCATACCTCAGGGACAGGACAAGGACTGGGGAAGAGAAGGCAAAGAAGGCGCAGCTGAGTGCAAGAACCCCCACGGGACGTGATTAGCTCCTGATAACAACATCCCCAGACTTATTGCTATTATGAAATTTCATTTTTCCTTTTTTTTATATACACAGATACATATATAAATTATTTAGGTGAACTATTTCAATTCCCTGCAAACTGCGAGTTTGCATTAAAATGCTTCAACTGTGAGATTCCCAGGTATAGTAATATCCATCCTTTTAGGATGTTGAGCAGTCCATCAGAATAAGCTCTTCATCCTTGGCTGTTTTATGATATTATTACAACATATTTTAGTTGGGGAATGGTGGGTAGAACAAGTTTTCAGAGAAATAGACTTGTTTGGGTTCCATTTGGTTGCTGGAGGGGAAAACTCCACATAAAACAACTCCGGCTGCTCAGTAAGGCATCCTGATTTCTCATGATTATTATTTTTTTCCCCAGCACCGCTCTATTTCTTCTCTCCTTTTTAGAAGTCCCAAGTTCCCTTCCCATCTACCTTAATAACAGTGAGAGGCCACAAGACACAGGGACCTTGAGGACTGCATTCAGATGTGTGTTTTGTATGTTGAGTTTCCTGGCAATTAGAAATAAAAATGGGGACGGGTTGATGTTGTTATTGAGAAAAATTTTATCAATGTACAATTGTGATTTAACAATTTTTGGGGCTGAAAGATACTTAAATAAATCCAACTCACTTTTTGTTCACAGTTGCCAAGCTTATCTTTATATCTTTTTAATTCCCTTTTAGGATTCTTAAATTTTCCAAGAAATTTTGATTCCAATTTAGGGCGCTGGTTGTAGCTCACTGATGTCATTTTGGAATAAGATTGTTGATCAAGCAGAAGTGACAAAGCCATGTCATGATATTTCTGAATTTCTCAGTAGTCACTGCAGACACCAGTGACTGTTTTGCTCATAGGGTGAATCTTAAAGACTTTTGGCTGTAGGGAGAAACTGCAGCAACTTTAACATAAGACATTTGTGTCAGTCATGTAAGGAGGTGGAGAATGGTTAAAAGATTTCAAAACCAGCCAAGTCCCATGTGAAAAGGGAGAATCTACAGAATTGCATGGATATTCCTTTCACAGAGAAGATGTGTATAGACTTTGGTTTATTATACTAAACCAACATAGAGTTTAGGGGAATTTTAAGCCAGGAAAAAAATCACCTTCAATACTCCTATATCTATGTTTGTGGTTTTGATATGCCTCTCCTTTCTGTTTCAAATTGGAGTAAGTGAGAGCCTCACAGTTTTATATTCTGTATCAGTTTGTTTTCAGTAAAACAATATCCTCGATGAGACTCCAACAATTACCTTTCCTTAACAAATGATTTGTAAAGGTAAAATTCAGGCTGGGAAAGAGGGTTTGTACACCCTAATGAAGACAATGGTGACTCTCACTTCATTTCTGGCATTTGCAGTAGTTTCTTCCCTTGATTTGTGTGTTATTTCAATGCTGTTTTATCTCTACTGACATCACTGGAACAAGTTTGTTGATGACATCAAGCTGTGTGGCGCAATTGACACACTGGAGGGAAGGGATGCCATCCAGAGGCACCTGGACAGGCTTGAGAGGTGGACCCATGCCAACCTCATGAAGTTCAACAAGTGGAAGGTCCTGCAGGGAAGGTCCTGCAGGANTGTAGCAATAGGATGAGGGATAACACTTTTAAACTGAAATAGGCTAGACTAGATATTAGACATTAGATTAGATTAGATATTAGGAAGAAATTCCATACTGTAAGGGTGATGAGATACTGGAACAGGTTGCCCAGAGAAGCTGTGGATGCCCCATGCCTGGAGGTGTTCAAGACCAGGTTGGATGGGGCTTTGAGCAACCTGGTCTAGTGGCAGATGTCCCTGGCCATGGAAGGGGGCTTGGAACTAGATGATCTTTAAGGTCCCTTCCGACCCAAACCATTGTATGATTCTATGATATTTGTTTAGACAAAATCACAATCAACCCTTCAGAATTTATCTAGTTGTTCTTCTTCACTAGTACAGCCAGCAGGAATCAAAAAAGACCTGAAGACAATGTTTACTGTGCTACTTGAAATGTTTTGTGCAAGAGGAAATGAATGCTTACTGTCAGCTGTAGAGATAGGAATACAATTGCAACCTACAGACTCACTGGTCTTAGTCACCCAAAGATCATTAAGGAAATCTCTGGTTTTACATGGCTAAAAAAATAAAACTAAAACTGCACATCCTCATTTTGTATAACATTATTTAGCTCAGTTGAAATCAATAGAACCTTATTTATTTAGTCCCAGATGATGGTCTAGTTGAGGATCAGTATCACGAGCCTGATGATGTATATACAGAAAAAAAGAAATAAAAGGTAACAATAATAATAATAATAATAATAATAATAATAATAATAATAATAATAATAATATATTTTTATATATATATATACACACAGAGAGGAATAAAGTTGCAGAAGATTAAAGATCTCAGTGAGCTCCGCTATTTTGGATATAAAGACACAGGCCATACTAAGAGACATTCTGAAACTCAAGAGCTCTGTCTGTCTGAATGGATACTTGCAGAGTTATCAACCCTCTGCCCTTGGGGCTAGGAGAATTTTGCAGCAGAAGAGTGAAACAATGGATGCTCTACAGTTTCCAGATTCTAGATTACAAGTTGTGATTTGTCCCACCTATGGCTGAGTCACTGGGGGATCTTGTTTAAAAGGCAGAAATAAGGTTTAGAAACAAAAGCTGAAAATCTTAAAAGCAAATATAATCATACCTGTGTTAAGCATATGATGTTGTTTTGACGTTTTAAACAAATAGGGTTTGTAACAGCTCTTACCTGTATATCTAACAAATCAGCTTCAGTGGATAGTAAAATTAATAAATAACTTTTCTGGGCTGCAATGTAAGGCATTGTAATCCTGCAGGAGTGAGGGCACCAGAAAGTAAGAATTCCCATTGCACTTCTTATGTGTTTTACAGAGTAACATCCAATCATGTTGCTGTCACTCAAGATGATTTTTTTTTCCACTGAGAAAAGTCCACCAGAGAAAGCTTTGCTGTCCTAAGAGGCTGTTGTCCTTTAGACAGAAGTTACAAACCCTTGCAGAGACATCAAACAGGTGCATAGCCAAGTATGTCATGGACATGCAACTATTTTGCATTATTATACAACGTAAACACCCAGTGCAAACATCACAAAGAGAGCTGGTGTAATTTTGCATCTATAAAAGGGGTTCAAACAATTAGAAACTGGATGGTGGAACACTGACCATGAACTGCGTTTCTTAAGAGGGCATAGCTGTTTTTCAGGAGGATGTGGATACACCACACAGAGTTCAAAGTGCCACAAACCCGATCCATGGGTTGGAAAACAAGCTCTGCAATATAAGGCTTAAGGAGTAAAATTTAGATAATCAAAGGGAAAGTGGAGAGGTGAGTTGGTCGCTGCGTAAGGTACTTAGAAATGTTTGATAGCAGGGAGCTTGTCATCCCTGCTAACAAAGGCCTACCAAGATCCAATGGCTGGAAGCTGAAGTTTACATAAACACAACTTTTAAATAAGATAGAATTTCCTAGCACTGAGAGGATATAGCTTAGTGGTACCTAACCAGTGCAGATGTACTTGGCTTTTGTATGTTTTTAAATGTAGTTGAACTTCTCTTTTCCTACATTTTTCAATTCAGCTGTTGGAAGAATTATTTGGCCCACGTCTGCAGCAGCAGGAGAAGGAATCCAAATGCCTGAGTTCAAGTTCCAGTAAGGAAGTGATGGTGGTATGTCCTTAGCATGCTCAGGAAGCACAGATTCCTGTATTTAAGCAATGTTTACAACCACATTTCGTATTTCTGAACTTTAGCCTGATATTTGTTGTGAGAGGATTTTCTTCGAGGGCATAACTTGGCTGTTGATGATTTGCCTTCTTCTGAAAGGTAAGAGATCGTTTGCAACTGGAAATGGGATATAAAAGAAAGATTTATTTTGATCCTTATTTTCTACATACTTGCCAGCTACAGTGAGCTAGAGATTTTGACTGAGAGGGTAAAATATGTTTAGCTCCTATCAGGTCTCGAAGGATCCGACCTCCCTGAAGTCTGTGGGATTTTTAGCACTTAAACTTTTCTCCCAATGCATTTTGTCTTCCGCTTGTCTGTGTTGAATTTCATCTGCCATTGTGTTGCCCAATTACCTACAGTAGTTTAGTTAGGTCCATCTGGAGTTCCTACCAATCCTTTTGGGCCTGGAGTAACCTAAATAATTTTGTGTCTGTGTCAAAATAACCATAAAATAATTCAGTGTCAAAACAATTTTGTAAACTGGTGTTTCAACATTTGTCCTGAGTGCAGCTGAACAAAACCCTTTGTGTATAACTCCAGTCTTTGCGCCTCAAGGACTCCCCTATTATACACCTGTTCTTGACAGATTGAGGCCTAAAACAGGATAGCTTAGTCACATATTAACCATCAGGAAGAAACTCTTTCCTTTTTATTAGTGCCTGCCTACTAGTTCAGTGTTTGGAATTCAGTCCTACCTATAAATCAACATCAGAGACTACAACCCAGTGTGTTCAAGAGCTTTGTTTAAACATCAAAAGAAGAACACAGACAAGCGCTATGATAGAAATATAACTAATCACTTGCAAATACATCTTTCCTGTCAGTAGGAGCTTAACCTTTTTGTTTAATGTTACTGGAGGAAAACGCGTTTATTTCCATTCTATTTTCTTTAAAGCTATACACAGGTTTGCTATGAAAAATGATGATATTTATTCCTAATAAAACACAAACCTAGCAAAATGGATTTTAGAAGTATTAAGCTGAAGGAAGATGTATGGAATCTTGCAAATTTCAAAGGTACACAATGATTAATAAGAACAGGAACTACGAGATTGCTGAACATGTTTGGCTAACCCATCACCTGATAAAATGACAATTTACTAAGGAGGAGAAATATATCTAGGGTTTTAGCTTGCTTGTTGACTAGTAATGAACACAACATGATTGCATGTGGCACATTGATTGGATCAATTTAACTTCACACTCTGCTCCTGGCTTTCTCAGCTCATAGGGGACTCTGCTAGGATTTAGCCATAGTGTGCAGAAAATCCTAGAATCTATAGACCATTCCCTTTAATTTGAATGCTGCAGATTATGGATGAAAGATTGGTCACCTATAGGATTTAGAACTTCAAAGGAAAGGAAAATAAGAGAGACACAGAGGGGAAAAATATAAACAGAGAGTCCCTGTGAGAAAGAAGTGGAAATGCAGCCTCCTACTAGATGTGGGGTTGGGTTCGATAGAGCTCACGAATCTGATTTTCCACTTACTCACACAAACTCCACTGAACTCAGTGGCAGTACTCCTCATTTACACATTGGGAAGGGAAAGCAGAATCAATCTCATTTTTTCTACTGCAGCATAGTTCATTGGCAGCAAACACAAAAAAGATCACTACGTTCCTGGTTTGCTTTCATCTTTTGGGTTTGATGGTGTTTCAGTCAATACAAGTTTGTCATTGATCAGCAGCATGCGTTTTGTCAGCGGGATCAGGACCTCTGTATTGCTTGTAATCCATTTTATAGATAATAAAAAGTGATCCTCCCAAAAGCGTGGTTTCTCATGCAAAGAATGCAAAAAAAAGAAACCCTGGGAGGAGATTGGTTATAGGACCTTCCATCAGATGATACAAGTTGTCTTAGCTCTGTGCAAAAATCCTCAGGTGGAGTTGGTGAGCTCCAGAGTATTCAGCTCCAGTTGAAAATCTCTAATTGAATTGCACGTGTCCAGCACTGGCCGGCTGGGTGACACAAGGTCGTGCCATCTGTTGTGGTTTAACCCCAGCAGGGAGCTAAGACCTACCCAGACTCTCACTCACTCCCCCTCAGTGGGGTGGGGGAGAGAATTGGAATGGTAAAAATAAGAAAATTTGTGGTTTGAGATAAAGACAGTTTAATAGGCAAAGCAAAAGCTGCATGGACAAGCAAAGCAAAATAAGGAATTTATTCACTATTTCCCATTGGCAGGCAGGTGTTCAACCACCTCCAGAAAATCAGGGCTCCATCACGTGTAATGTCTACTTGAGAAGACAAATGCCATAACTCTGAATGTCCCCCACCCTTCCTCCTTCCTCCCCACAGCTTTTATTGCTGAACACAATGTCATATTGTATGGAATATCTCTTTGGTCAGTTGGGGTCAGCTGTCCCAGTTGTGTCTCCTCCCAGTTTCTTGTGCAAACCCAGCCAACTCGTTGGTGGGGCCGTCTAATAAGCTGAAAACCTCTGTGTAAGCACTGCTCAGCAATAACTAAAACATCCCTACGTTACCAACACTGTTTTAATCACAAATCCAAAACCTAGCACCAGAAGAGCTACTGTGAAGAAAATAAACTTTTTCCCAGACAAAAGCAGTACACCATATCCCTTATGCTTAGATGCAGATATACAGCAAACAGCCTTGTGATTATGTACCATGGCTGTCACAGCGAATGATGGAGTTGCCTGCATCCTCCTTGTGGCACGTGTATTTAGCATTTGTTCTTTTCCTCCATCTCACTTCTGCAATGGTCTCGGTAGGTATTTTCTCCTGTCTCTCAGGGACGTTGTATCACTCACTCATTTTGGTCTTCTTACTTCAACTGTGCTATAAGTCAAGAACATTGGCTCATTTTTAGAGGGTTTTACACCACCCGGAGAGGAAATGTGGCCTGACTGCCTATAGGTGAAACCATATCCTCTGCTTGAACTCAAGAGAAGGATTAGGTGACCTCAGAGCGTGATACACAACTAAGTAAAGCAACAGCCGTGTTCCTAAGTTGAGTGCTATGAATTTGTTTATGTTGTCCACTCTTCAAGCCTTTCTTTTTCAAATTTTATTCTTTGTATATATACATTTTCCTATATTTTTCTCTCCCTTCTTAATATTAAGGGTAGCAGAGAGGTCTCTTCTACCTTTCAGTCACTAGTTGCCACCTCTTCATATCCTTCCACCTCCACTCCACTCTGTATCTCAAAAAAGAACTGAAAAATGAAATTATGTCCTTTTCTGGGCCTATATTTCCTAACTAGATTTTTCTAGTGTTTTGTTCTAGTAACTGTTTACTCACCCTAATCCTGTGCACCACTTCTGGCTCCATTTTAAACAAAAGCTGCCCTGCCAAATAAGACTGTCTTGAATTG
Source organism: Rynchops niger (assembly GCA_013400035.1). NCBI lineage: Eukaryota > Metazoa > Chordata > Aves > Charadriiformes > Laridae > Rynchops > Rynchops niger. The sequence continues at coordinate 48,241 of VXBH01005127.1, read as the reverse complement.
CCCTTGCCATAATGTAAGCTACAGTTCTTCCATTTTCTGGAGTGCTAATGGTAAAAGTACAGCACTAGTGAGCATCACAGGCTGTACAATACATTATAAATAAAGGTACATGCACTATAGTATTCAAGATAAAAGGTATTAAGGTTACTGTAGGGGTACTGTAAAATTTAGTGCTCTGTAGAATATGCTAGTAGTTTCTAAAACAGTAGTCAGATACTCACTAGGCACAAAACCAAAGCAAATTCAGGAAAGAAACTGTCAATAGCACAAGCCCTAGAAACCTTCAAAGGGTTTAGGTCTGATCTATTTGCCCTTATTCAGTAGTGGTTTTTTTTCATGAGCTGTTCCACTGAAATCACGATGTGGAAAAAAGTATTGTGCAATACGGAACAAGTCAGTGCCTGCAAACTCTTCGGAAAGAGCTCTTGGCAAAACCATGCAGCTTGACAACCAGACAGATGGTGGACCAGAAGCTCAACATGAGCAGGCAATGCGCACTTGCAGCCCAGAAAGCCAACCTCATGCTGGGCTGCATCTAAAGAAGCGTGGCCAGCAGGGCAAGGGAGGTGATTCTACCCCTCTGCTTTGCTCTCTTGAGACCGCACCTGGAATACTGCACCCAGCATTGGAGTCCTCAACACAAGAAGGACGTGGCTGAGTTGGAATGGGTCCAGCGGAGGGCCGCAAAGATAATCAGAGGGCTGGAGCCCCTCTACTATGAGGACAGGCTGAGAGAGTTGGGGTTGTTCAGCCTGGAGAAGAGAAGTCTCCGAGGAGACCTTATAGCAGCCTTCCAGTATCTAAAGGGGGCCTACAGGAAGGATGGGATAGACTTTTTATCAGGGAGTGTAATGACAGGACATGAGGTAACAGCTTCAAACTGAAAGAGGGGAGATTTATATTAGATATCAGGAAGAAATTTTTTACTGTAAGGGTGGTGAGACACTGGAACAGGTTGCCCAGGGAAGTTCTGGATGCCTCATCCCTAGAGGTGTTCAAGGCCAGGCTGGATGGGACTTTGAGCAGCCTGGTCTAGTGGGAGGTGTCCTTGCCCATGGCAGCGGGGTTGGAACTGGATGATCTTTAAAGTCCCTTCCAACCCGAACCATTCTGTGATTCTGTGATTCTGTGATTAAATAATGCTCACATGAACATACACCCTTCTTGGACTATAATCTCTCTTGCATTTTTGGTTCCGGGTTGGTACAGTGCCTAACACTCCAGGATCCTGGGAAGTATGGATTCCCAAGCCACTAAAGAAAATCATTGTTGAGATAGGAAAATGTCATTGACATGAGCAATGACACAGCCTATAATACCACATCTCTGTTCCTTTTTGTCACTTCACATCTCCCTGTTCAATCTCAACACATTCATGTTTGCCAAAAGCAGCCAAAATACTTATACAGTATCTCAGAGAGTATTTAGAATCATAGAATCATAGAACCATAGAATCTTCATGGTTGGAAAGGACAAAATAAAAAAAAAACAACCCAAAACAAAACACCAACAACCTACAAGCTCTGCCCTTCAGAACATGCCCTGAAGTGCCCCATCTAGATGTTTCTTAAACACCTCTAGGGATGGTGACTCAACCACCTCCCTGGGCAGGCTGTTCCAGTGCCTGACCACTCTTTCAGTAAAGTCATTCCTCCTAATATCTAACCTAAACCTCCCCTGCCGCAACTTCAGAACATTTCCTCTGGTCCTGTCATTATTCACCTGGGAGAAGAGGCCAACACCCACCTCTCTCCACCCTCCTTTCAGGGAGTTATAGAGGGCAATGAGGTCTCTCCTCAGCCTCCTCTTCTCCAAGCTAAACATGCCCAGCTCCCTCAGCCTCTCCTCATATGACCTGGTCTCCAGACCCCTCACCAGCCTGGTAGCTCTCCTCTGGACACGCTCCAGCCCTTCAATGTCCCTCTTGTACAGCGGGGCCCAGAACTGAACACAGCACTCGAGGTGAGGCCTCACCAGTGCTGAGTATTTAGCCTCAAAAGCCACAGGTTTTGGGCCCACTTAGCTATACAATTGTGGTGGTTTTACATCCAAAAAAGCTAACATGAAATATTCAAATTTATTCTGGATCTTCCTGCCATGTCAGTGTCTTAGTCCAAGTTCTGGACTAAAGTTAATGAAAGGATAGGATTTCAGGTGTAGTTAAAGGCCCACTGGGACCAAAATTAGGGGATTAAGGGACTGGAACACCTCTCTCATGAAGAAAGGCTGAGGGATTTGGGTCTTTTCAGTCTGGAAAAAAGACGACTGAGGGGGGATCTTATCAATGCTTATAAACACTTAAAGGGTGGGTGTCAGGAGGATGGGGCCAGGATCTTTTCAGTGGTGCCCAGTGACAGGACAAGAAGTAACGGGCACAAACTTGAACATAGGAAGTTCCACCTAAACATGAGGAGGAACTTCTTTCCTTTGAGGGTGGCAGAGCACTGGAAGAAGCTGCCCAGAGAGGTGGTGGAGTCTCCGTCTCTGCAGACATTCAAAACCCACCTTGACGTGTTCCTGTGCAACCTGCTTTAGATGACCCTGCTCTGTCAGGGGGGTTGGACTAGATGATCTCCAGAGGTCCCTTACAGCCCCTACCATTCTGTGATTCTCTGAAAAGACTGGCAACCAGTTTGTCTGTGTATTTGAGTGTCTCAACAACGTTGCTTAAGCTCCACCTCTGTCCCAGCTATTATTAAATGCATTTTCACAGCAGCAGCGTTTTGGCTCTGCTGAGCTCTCCAGAGAATGCTTATGCAAGAAGCTGGCATGTATATAGAAAGTGGGTATGGCAGATGATTTCATACAGTTTAGTTGATAGGCTCATCATAATTCTCATGCCTTCCCCTATTGTAAATCTTCTTCTTCCTCCCTTTTTTGAAACCTACACTCACATGGTATCTCTGTGGTAACCTTAGTGATTGCCTATCTGAAATAATACTGCTCAGGAAAATTTCTGATTATTTGTTTTTAATCTTCTACTGAGACTCAATGCAAGGGTTAGCTCAAGAATCACAAGGAAAACAGGCACTTTAAAGTTTCTTACCTATTAAATGGATTGTATTGAAAAGTTGAAGACTTGGCAGCAGGACTTCATATGAGGATTTGTGATTGCAAAAGGTACCTTTACATGTGTCATACTTTCACATGTGAAACTCATCCTGAAGTAGAGAGGACACAGTATTTTCTTCCAGTAATGTTTATTTGGAGTTTGGCGTGTGTTATCACTACAACAACTGTAACAAATCACCCCTTTTGGGGAAAAAAAATGGAAAAACTAGGGTTATGGTTACTTTGTGAACTTAAGACCAGGCTCATCTAAAACATAAGCATGGTAATTTCTGCATTGTCAAAAATAACTCATCTGTAACTTGGGTTGAGAGGGGAAACTTGTCTCATAAAAATTCTATCTAAGGTGGTGGCTTAAAACTTTCAGTCAACATAAAGAAGTGTGTATTCTCAGAAAACAAGTCACCTTATCTTATCCTGCTGGAAGTGCCCAAAGTAGACAAATCACACACTAAAAAAAAAAAAAAACAAAAAACATTTCTCTCCACTATGTTCTAAACTATACTTACCTGGCAGGGGAGACACCATGATCAGGCAGGTGGTTTTCCCAGGGCGAGGCTCATCCCCTGGACTATATTAATGGTCTGAAGTTGCAGCAGGGGAGGTTTAGGTTAGATATTAGGAGGAATTCCTTTACTGAAAGAGTGGTCAGGCACTGGAAGAGCCTGCCCAGGGAGGTGCTTGAGTCACCATCCCTAGAGGTGTTTAAGAAACATCTAGATGTGGCACTTCAGGGCATGCTCTAGTGGCAGAGATTGTACGGTGTTTGGTTGGACTCGATGATCTCAAAGGTCCTTTCCAACCATGAAGATTCTATGATTCTAAAGAAATCTTAATGTGGAAGTCAAAAAACAGAATAAAAGACCCCATTCAAAGATTATATTAGTAAATTAAGTACATTTTCACAGTGTTGTCTGTTAGAGAGACCAACAGAAATTAACAGTCTGTTCTCTTAAACTTCAGAACAGTGTGGTCTCATCCAAAGTGTCTGTTAGGAAAAGTTTCTGGTCTGTGCTGGCTCCTAGATGTGCCTGGTAGAGTGTTGCTGAGATGGTGCTATTTTCCAGAGCCTGAAGAGACAGCTCTGACTGTCTGAGAATGGACTATAGTGAGGCACTGCAAGGAAAAGTTCCCAGGCACCATTAAATCTAGGAGAGAGGACAAATAGTTTCCATTGTGCTTAAAAAGAGGTAACCCATGACAACCTGACAGAACAGGGTAAATTGCTTTGGGTTGGTCACACTTGGTCAGTACAGACATTACAGTCCATATTATGATATGTACTATGTTCAGGATCTTCCTCTCCAAAGGTCGGTGCTGTCAGTGTTAAGCCATCATAGAGTTTATCAAAAAATGGCTATGCCTGCACAGACAGACTAACATGACTTCAGCCTCTATAAATCCCCTCATTTACTCCCTGGAACATAAGCCCAGGGTAATTAGTTTTCCATGGCCAGAACTCTAGAATTTGTGTTCTGCAGAAGTGTTGCAAACTCTCTGCTTTTCTTTTCGTAAAGCCATTGTATGTTATAAAATGTTCTGGATATATCTGATCTTGTCTATTTTTTAAATGACATGTCAACAGTTTCCTATGGAGATAGAAAGGGGCTTAGGGGAAGCAGATATTTAGTGCTAGAATAGCACCTGCCTTCTCTGCTGGGTTAAGATACAGTAAGACAAAAATTTAAAAGCTCATTACCATGTCAAGAAAGATATTGCGCTTATTTTCTTTATGGCCTTTGTGCATCTAGACAGCCATTGTGGATGACAGCAAGTCTTGACTTAACCTGCAACGTAGGCATGCATGTTGGATAGGGAGAGTTTATCTGCAGAGCTCTAGGAAAATCATTTAATCTATAGTGGCTCCCAATGTTCACAGTTGTCAATTCTGAAAAGTCAAAAACTTTTATGAATGCTGAATTCTGTTTTAAAAGTGAATTCTGATTAAAAAAAGACTGAGAACAAGCACTTATCAGACATGTAAAGCTACTTCTTTTGGCTTTTAATATTTTCTGTGAAAGTAAGAGCTGTTGAAGCACTTCTTGTGCAGAGGAACCTGTCAAGCTCCATCTCTCCATGGAGGTGCTCCTGGATGCTGGGGTTTGCAAACACCATGATGGCAGTGAGAAGGTATCATTGAATGGAAAAATTTCCTCAGAATCTCACCCAAATACCTCCCACCACCCCACTCCTTCCTGGTTACAGTTACACGTCCATGAGTCTTGCTGAAACATATTAAAAGTGACAAATTAAAAGATGCTTTAGACGATGTTTTGGTGTCTAGGAGGAAAAGGAAAATCCCCCTGCAGTGCTCAGAGGCCAAAATAACAGGGCAGAATGCTGCGGGAAAAATATCAAAATAGAAAATCTATTACATGTGCTGCTTTTTACAGCAGACAACAAAGTCCAATTTTGGAGGGCTTCCCTTCCAACCAACATACTTTATTATTGGTCTCTGATGCTGAGGTCCACAGCATTGCAAGAACAAAGCATTAGCTTTTTGAATTGTCATCGGTGTGGCCTCATAGAATTTTTTTTCCGCTTAAATAGCAAGAATCTCTGATCACTATCTGGACCCTCATCTCATTATTTAACTCTAAATTTGCTTTAAGTTACTGGAAATTTGCCGTTTGTTTTGCAGTACTCTGCATTCACCCTGTCATGTTTCCTACATGCCATTAAATCTTTAGGCCTACAGATGTATTATTCATACGTTCATTGCTTCCAAATACAGAAAATCAGATATTGCTCAGCTGGGTCCCAATCCTGCAAAAATATGTACAAGTGTTATTCTCAGCACCTGAGCAATGTGAAAAAGGTGAAGAGAGCTCTTAGTCTTAAATTGTGCATACCTGCTTGGAGAATCATGGTTCCTATCAGCAAGAGTTGAAATAGCAAAATGTCTTAGGCTAATTTATTGCTTCTTTATTATTCCTTTTAAGAATGTAAGTTGATTTTAAAATAAAACATCCCTCTGAAATGGAAGGTTCAAACATTTAACATGAAAGATCTATGCCAAGTCATTGAATGTTTCCTCTTTTCTAATGCTTTATTTCAATGAAACTATTAAAAAAAAAAAGTGTTTAAATTTGCATGTAGTTTTGTTCCTTACAGGAATATGCAGAGTTGATAAGTTCTTGCTTTTTAAACTGCTTGGCTATAAACTTGCATGAAACCCAGGGGTTTATAAATGCAAAATTAAGCACAAGGCCAGGGCAGAAACAGGCTAAGTGACCAGAGCCCAGTACAGCAGGGATCTTACATATAAGATCCCCCAAGGTATCTAGGTCATCTAGAAGGTATGACACAAAATTCCAGGTGACCCGTTCCCTTCTGGAGTAGCAGATCAGCAGTAGACACTTCAAGTGGCAGTGAACATTTATGACTTGTGTCCAGCATTTCTACATGACTTTATCTGTAGTAGGTAACTAACTCACAATCCTCAACTTGCAGAGCAAGATCTGGTCATGACATCATAGAACCATAGAATAGAATCATTTAGGTTGGAAAAGACCTTTAAGATCATCGAGTCCCTGTAGATGAGGACATTAGGTCACCTTCTGGGAAGAGGCCATGGCATGTCACTTGGTGAAGGTTTCCTTTAGGTTGTACCCTCTGACTGCTTGACACCACTGTCTCTCTCCACCCCATACACCGGTTTCTACTTGTTGGCTAAAAAATACGCTTACTGCTTGTAACAAGCAAGGGAGGTCAGAGTAGAAGAAGGAAGTAGCTAAAATCAACGTGAGACAGTGTAAAGAGTGCAAACTGAGGTATAATGGTATATGACTGAATACAGAATATTCCTTAAGCATGGTATGTGATAGGTCTGAGCATGTGCTGATCCTCAAAGTCGGGGTTAGCCAGTTATCTCTCTGGTTGAGACTCCAAATCTCTGATAACCTTCAACATCAGTAAAGCAAAAAAGAAATATACATGTATGCATACACTGTGCCTCAATTTTAACAATGAGAAGAGAAAATTCCACTCTTTTATTTATGTCCTTGGAGTTTTCCAATAAACAATTCACGAGCTGTTAGCTAAATGCGCTTTCCAATGACCTGCAGTAAGCAAAGCTCCAGCTGAAAGCCCTACGCTTAGACACTGATCAGATTAATAACCTTGCAACACGCAAGCTGGAGCCCTTCGAGTACAGACAGTGTGTCTAGAGGCGTGTACCACTTGAACAATATGTGCCTGTGCATAAATACACCATCCACTTCTGTCTTGCCATGGGGCAATTGCCCGTCCATTGAGAACAGGGCAGTCTCTGCCACTCCAATTACCTCTTTCCCCTGTAGTCGCTATAGTTGTGATAGATGCTTGAACGAAGGCCATGTTTTTATATGAATCTGAGCTGCTGGTACAGAGGCCTTTGGGAAATAATCAATTATCATATTAAAATAGCGTGGGGCACTGATGGAGATCTTTGCTGACAAAAGGCCTGCTCTCACAAGGTGCTCAGTGCTGGTGCCTCGCTTTGCCTTTCACACCTTTCAGGACAGGACATCTTGATGCAAATAGACCGAGCAAAGTCTTCAGCTGATCTGGCCTTCCGTGCAAATACCTTAATTTACAGCAGCAATAGCAGGATTTGGCACTAGGATCTTAACAGATTTATTTTGGAAATGAACTGGGCCCAACATGCTTTGATAGGCTTTATTGTAAGGAAAACTATGTAATTGCTTATAAGCGATTTACTAAGAATCCTTTCACACAGATGTAACCATAATTATTGTTTTGTTTCAATTGACAATGATTCTTTTATTTGTGTTTCTTCAGCTGAACTCACTGATTGGAATATAAGGGCACTCTTGCGAGGCTTTTGAAAGAAAATCCACAGTGGAGCAACAACAGTTCAGCCCTAAGCCTTTTCCCATTAGTGATAATAAACAGTAGCTAATCCTTAGCAACACTAAAGGACGCTTTAGTTTGCAGACTGTCATATGCTTTAAACGTGTTCACCAAGAAAAAGAGAGGGGCATATTAACACAGTGCATCCCCTCCTAGTGGCAACACAAGGGAAATCACGAATTCACTGGATTGTACCACTGTGACAGAATGTCATTTCAATTGCCTTATTAACCATATGAAAAAATATATCACAACAGTGAGAAAACTTCTCAGTTATCTATATCTTACCCCTAAGGCTATTGTCATGAGCCAGTGGCATGCTAAGGAAAGAGTACTAATTCAGTTGTCAGCTGCCTTGCTTATTAAACAGGAGGAAAAATACCAGCAACAAAATTGAAACAAGTAATAAGGGTAAGAGAAAGGTCTGGATACCCTTGTCCACTTGATTTCTTAAATTAAGCAAATACAATTACTTGCCCTGTTTTCCCTGTCACATAGCATTGTACCGGGTGTATTGTGCTGTCTTCTAATTGAGTATTTACCCTGCTTAAAATGCTACATGGGTTGCACTTTAAAAACGTAAGTACTGGAATATTATACTCCAAGTTCATGACCTGCATTGTAAACCATAAGAGGATGAGCAATGATCCGCTGAACAAAAACATGTTCAGGGGCTGGAAAGAGCAGGCTCACTGCTAAGGATTAAGGAAACCTATTGGTTTCTTTAGAGATCGTCTGGGTGATTTGATTAACCATCAACAAACTCTTCATAGCAGGAGGCAAACTGTTTCCAGGTGTTTGTACCACAGAGATCAGAGAGTTTTATGAGAAAAGCACAATGACATGATGGTCCATGTCTGCGCTCTTTGCATAGCCATCCAAAGCTGTGGGCGCTTAAGACAGTCTTCAGTTTCCTTAATTCAGTGTAATTTTGGTGGACTCTGCTGCTTGACAAGCATGCAAATCTCCCGTAAGCCCTATGTCAGCCCAACCCACACTGTGCGTCTATCTCAGGGTATCTCAAATGTCATGACATGCCTGTATTTAGCCAACTGAAACCTATCATAAGAACCAAATGTATAAACAAATTTGTAAACATTTGTGACTGGTAGTGTTTTACTCCAAGTTTGGAGCATGTGCTGATGCCTGGAGTGGTGATGAAGCATGTGTAAATCTCCAAAGTGTTGTTTCAGACAACATAACTTTTTTCTTCATAATTTTGGTGTCTGATATTAGTTCCTAAGACATTTGTGAAGGGTTCCATTTAAGATTGAGACACCAAGTGTGCAATGCAGCGGTCCAGCCAAGAGCACCTACGGCTATCAGAAAAGCCTTAGAATATCCCTCCTTGCCTTGAATCACATCTCCAGAAGAACTCAGGCATACTGTATTTCTCATGGTCCATGTGCTTAGGCATCTGAGTCACATGCTGTTTCCCCATCTTCTTCTCTGAGTCCACTTTACGGCATTTTGTCATTTGTACTTATGCAAAGTATACGTGCAATTCCACACCTTTGTTTTGTTGGGATCTTACAGGGATAAGTGACTATACAAATTAAAGGGAAATAGGCCGTTCAAAGGACAGAAAAAAAGTCATTTCATGTCTACAGGAAAAGAGTGGAAGTATTTCTAGTGGTTCAAGCAGGATTTCTATTTTTGCCCCTGTACCAACTGATTACAAAAAGTGTAGTGTGTAATGAAGGATGATAATTAGGGGAGGACGATGTTCCAGTGCAGGTTGATGAGTCTATAACCACCAGACCACTGTTTTAATTAGAGTTCAGCTATGAAAGAAATTACTATGGAGGGAACATTATTTTCAGGTAAAAGCAAGGGGCAGGATTTCATTCTTGGCCATATCTGTATTAGCATAACATTTCTTCCAAATCATCCACACTGCTCTTGAGTAGCACTCATCACCTTCAATCTGTATTGCTTACAACTCCACAGCTGATATCACAGGACTCAGACTTTTAGTAGTACCCAGTGACAGGACAAGAGGCAACAGTCACAAATTAAAACACACAGAAACACTTTTTCTTCTGTGAGGGCAGTCAAACACCGGCACAGGTTGTCCAGAGAGGTTGTGGAGTATCCATTCTTGGAGATATTCAAGACCCATCTGGACACGGTCCTGGGTGATCTGCTCTAGGTGGCCCTGCTTGAGCAGGGGGATTAGACAGGATGACTTCCAGAGGTCCCTTGCAATCTCAACCATCTGTGATTCAGTGATGGAGAGACAGCTGCTTTGGAGGCCTCCGGCAGTAGCTCAGTTTTAGGGATGTTGTACTTCCTTCAGTATCTGAGCCTTTAAAGGTCTCATTCTTGCTGAACACCCTCTGAGGCTGAGGCCCATGCAATCTCATAATTTCTGTCACTTTTTCTTTTGCTATTCTAGTCAGAATTGCTTGCATTTGAGGAGAAGGATTGGGTTCAGGTCTCTTAACTGTAAATGCCTCGAAATTAAGTTTGCCAAAGGGAAAGATAATCAGTCTTTTCTGCCTTTATATTCAGTTAAGGAAAATATGTACCTTTGGAAGGAAATAAGGCCCACAGACACTATAAGGGACTTGAGCACACACCGCACCCTGTGGGTCTGGCAGCTGGGACTTGGAACCAGGTTGGAGATGGCACGGGTGACAGCCATCCACCTTCCTTTGGTGACTTCAGACAGGGGTCTGTATCTGCACTATGGGGTTGCCCAGGGCTGATACCTCTGCCCAGGGGAGCTACTTTGAGCTGTGGGTCTTGTGCTGGGACTCCACATGAGCCCCAGCATGCCACAGCCCTGCCTGGGCCTGGCCATGGGCACTGTTGGTCCAGACACGGACCTGACCCAACAGGGCACATTCCAGCCTGGCCTCAGTCTGTCCCTGTCCCCACAGAGGGAACCCACAGCCCTGTTGCCCAGCGCTTCAAGTGGATTGGAAGTGCTATGGGAACAGTTCAAGTTGATTTTTTTTCTGGGAAAGCACATTGCTACTGACACTGACTGTAGTAACCACAGTGCTTGGGGTAGAGGGAAAGTAGTCTCCTTCATGGCAGTGAACCAGGGGTCAGGCAGCACTGGCTTCATTCCTGGCTCTGCCTAAAGCTTCCATACCTTGCTGAGGCCTAGATCCAGAAAATTACTTTCCTGAAGTTAAACTGTGGAGGGGACTAGGATCCCAAACATTTTTCCTTCAACCCTTTACTCCAGACAATACCAAAGGTAAGCAGTTCTCCCACATCCAATAGACCCTGTGTCTCCTCTGGTTGCCAGATGTTTTGGGTCTATCAAGCATCACAAGGCAGAAACCCCTCTCTGATGACCCAGCTGGCTTTCTCTGCACACACCTCAACAGGGGCTCCCAGGAGAAATCAGAAGTAACCCCTGCTGCAGCTGGCCCCAGGGGCAGAGAAAAAGCCCTCATACAGTGTTGCCTACCAGTATGAATGTCACCTTTAGCCTTTGGTGTGTTGTCATCCTTAATATGATCATAACAAATAAAAATATGTCACACATCCCATCCACTGGATTGAAACTATTGGGAGGTATGATAATTGGTAATTGGTAATTGGAGGTAAGATATTTCCAGAGAGCAGAAAGTCAGGAGAGATGGTTCTGTCAACATTATACCATGGTAATGTTGCTATCATTCATAGTACTGGTATCCTGTAATATCAGACTGAACAAACTCACAGATGTGAAAATAAGTTTAAAAACTCTCCATGGAGATATTTCACTAAATAGTGGTTTTCGGTATTCATGAGAAGAAATATTTATTTGGGTGAAAATATAGATCCAATTCCTTTCCATAAATTAGTAACAGACAATGCAGAAAAAAAAGATTATCTTTTTTTTTTGTTTTTGTTTTTTTTTTGTTTTGTTTTGTTTTGTTTTTTTTTTTGTTTTATTTGTAGCAAGCCTTCAGCGATTTGTAATTAGATCTTTCATGCTGGGAGAAAAAAAGATAAAGAGAGGGAGAGAGAAACCCATATTTCTGCAAAATCGTTAGTACTTTTGGCAGCAAAATGCTGGATCCTCAGCTTGTGTAAATTGGAGATAGCTGTACTGAAAGCAATAGGACAATGCTGACTGACACCATGAATATCACTCCCACTGCCCACAGGAGCCAAGTCTGAGGCAGCAGCAAAGCATGAGGAACCTATATTAGATCAGACGTTAGCATGTTTGAGGTGGAGATGTGGATGAAAGAAGAGATGTAAAAGGGAGAGCAAAGCAGGGTGCAAACGTGTGGGGTCCTTGAGAAATCAGGCCTGTGGAAAGGCAGGAGGAAAGGCAGAGGCCATGGAGTGAAGGAATGAGAAATGTGATGGTCACAAAAGACTCGCAAAGATCTAAGTGAAGGGGCAGGACAGTCAGCAGGGTATTGAAAGGGAAATCTCAGTTAACAAACTGCTCAGAACCTAGTAATATGGTTTTGATAGTATATTGGAGAGAGATTAATTATTTTAAACCTTTCCATTTTGAAAGATAATAATCTATTACTAAGTAGATTAGTCAATGGAATAAGCTACAAAAGATTTGCCATACCCCTCTTATGTATCTTGCACCGATATAGTCTCTTCTGGCAGTTCTGATTTATACTCATAAAACTGAGTCAGACAGAGAGGTCTAATGGTTCCTATGGGCCTCCAAGTGTGACAGAGAAGGAATACAGCTCTTTAGATGTTGAAATCTTTGGTGAAAGGACAGTCTTTGACTATGTTGCGTCTGGAGAACGTCTGGTCTATATATATCTACATAAGCGTATGTGAAGCTGAGCCACTGGACTGTCCTGTTCACTGGAACTCAATGAAGTTGGATGAATTACTCATGTCCTGGGCCTGTTTAAGTTCTCTGTGTATTGTTTCAACAATATTTATCAATAACAAAGGCTCATCCAGAGCTAGATGATGATAAAGTGCTCTAGTTTCTGTACAGCAGAATCATGCCTGTTTATTTTTGTTTCCTGAGGCCAGATGACCCACATGGTACCATTCCCAGGAGAGTTAGACTAATTTAAAGTTGTCTCACATCTCTGACCCTGTTCTTTCTTCCACACTGCCATAAGACTTCAGTAACACAAGTGCTTTTCTTTCAAGGCAGTGCTATACCCCCTGCAGTGAATTGCAGCATCCCAAGATTGCTAAAGCTGTCCTCCACCACTTGATTTGGTAGTGTAGAAGATAATCCTTCACCCCAGTTAGTCACCTGGATTTTCTTCCATGGTCTGTGGAGACAGATACCTCCAGAGGGTGCTTCATCCTCGTATTGATGTTCCTGTTATTCAGTGTGTCTCAATCTCATCCATATTTATCTTTAGGCTAAAATCCCTACTTTTCAGGGGGAAAAGGGATTTTTTTTTTTTTTATATAAAAAAACACCCTTGAGCATCACACATGGATTTATTTTCCAGTCTACACAAGCCTGTCTTTGAATACCAGGTTCCCACTTTGCACTCTTCCCATTTGCAAGATATAACCTGCGTGCTCTTAACAACTTCCTGAATTCGCTCCAAGCAAACTACTTCTGCATATCAAATTATCAGTCCGTCCGTCCATCTGGCTCACTATCTTCCCAGCTCATTTTTAGGGGTTCCTTTTGCTGTCGTATCTGTGTGTCTTCCTTGGGAAAAAAATTCTGCCTGCAGGTTAAATTGCCTGGAATACATGGGTGAACAACAGGTCTGAGGACAAATGGAAGAGGGTTTGCTTAAAAATATGAAGTGAATGTCTGTGGGAAAGGGCTGCTGTTGTGACCATCTGTGTATTGACATATGTTTGTTACGGAGGGTTGAATCTGACATTCAGTGCTTCAATGGGAATCTTGAGTGCCGGAAGAATGAAGGGCTTAGCCCTCTATGCCTTGCTCAGGTCTGGGTAAGCCTCATTACTGAATTATACATGACGACCTAAACTGGTGCACAGGTGGGACAGAAACTCCAAAGGATGTCAAGCGAGTTCTGTTTGGAGGAATCAGTAATTCCTTTAAAAAAATAAGAAGAAAAAACCCAACCAGACCAATCAATGAACCAAAGAAAAGGGTGATTATCCCATAGTATCAGTAATAAAAAACTTGACAATCCAAATTGGAAGGGTGAAAAGTGTCATTTTGTCCATGAAAGCAGATTACAGTTTGCTTCAGAACATTACAAAGCACTGAAATTTAGAGTCAACACTTTCTTTTGATTGAGCAACCACTTTAAATCAACTTGGCATGTAATCCTAGCAGAATTTATGGTTTTGCAAGGGGCAGGAAAGCTGAGGTTTTCGCTTTAATGAGTCTGGGGAAAGTCAGGGACTGTGTGGCTGGTTCTTTGAAAGATTGCACATCACCATTTAAACAAAAAGAGTTACTTATTTTTTCTTCATCTAATTGCTGTTTTATGCTGAGCTGTGGCATGAAACTTTTCAAGTTACTGTGTCAAAATTAACATCTTTCTTACAGTCAAATTTGCCTGAACATTTATAACAAAGAGAAGGGGACTTCATGGAGGCCAAGGCCAGCTGGAAAACACCGTCTTGAATACAAGAAGCTGCAAGAATGGTGTCTTTCATGATAATGTGTGCCTTTACCTGCTTGAGAATGGAGTTACAATAAGTAGAACTACATATAGAAATTATACATTAATAAGCTAGATAGTAAAATACATCAAGCTATTTAATCTTATTGCTTGAAAGACATTTGAACTGCATACCAGAGCACTGACAATGCCTTTACCCCATATTCATTATGAAGTTTGTGTAGTGGTATGAAATACTTCCAACCTGGAGGGTATTGACACTCAACTAGCACTAACATAATTGGCTACTTCAGGTGCAAGACAATGCTGAAACAGCTTTCAGAGCAGGAATGTGAGAAAAAAAAAAGTACTTATGGAAGGAAGCCATGAAAGTACCTATCTTCATTACCCCACTACTGCTGAAGATGTGCAAGGACATGTCAACAACTTTTAACGAGCAATTTCCACAGGATAATTGTAAGCACTCTAATCTGCATTGTTAGTTTTGCTCATCCTCATCCCATTTCTTTCTTCAGTGATTGTATGGGCTGGGGGTTGGGTTATTTTTCATTGCAAAAAGCCATACTTAGACCACGCTTCATTTTCTCCATCCTACATTTTTAGGCATCATATCACACAGCAGGGCGCCAAAGTTTAGTTCCCTACACGTTCTTCCTACCAGACAGTTCTGGGTACAGCCTGAAGGTCCCAATGTCACCACTGCCGTTCAGACACAACTGAGTTTAAAAGCATTCATGGACATTCAGTTTCAACAAAAAGCAAAATAAAACAACAACAACAAAATCATTAAAGAGAGAAGAAAGAGATTTGTTTTTTTTCTTTTTTTTTTTCCAACTCCAATATGAATTTTTATGCATCTGTGATGAGATGGTGACAGAGATAGTCCTAACGGTAACTTTTAGTTTAAATAAATGAGAACATATTTTTGGTCACGGCTTTTACTAAACACCACTGTCTACTAAAGTGTTTCATTAAATATTCTGGGGAGAAAATTATTAAAGGGAAGGAGGTGCAAAGCCCGGGAAAGGGGGAAGTCCTTTTTTAAGAAGTCAAAGAAAAATAAAAAACTCTCTTTCTCATTCCAGCTAGAGGCTTCCCAGAGAGGCTGGCATTTTTCCGGATTGTTCCACCTGCTCTAATGATCTGCTTGACTTAGCCAGATCCAGGATTTCTAACTGGGCTCGTGTGCCTATTTTCTACTTTAGATTTCTCCACTGGGGTCCTAGAGAATTCACTTAAGAATGTAGGATGTAATTCACACAGGAATCACAAATGTGCTATGTAAAGAAGCCCTCTGAGTTTTAAAATGCCTCTTTTGAGTCATGGTGTCTTCCACAAGTAGGGAAAGAGGGCATTGCCTTTCCCCACCTTTTTCATCTGGGAGTTTGGAAGTCATGCATTAGGGAAATAATAAGGAAGTTTTGGAGGATTCTGGGATATTTCTTTGGCTGTCACTTCACTGTGATCCTTGGGACCAGATCAGAGACATTTTGGTGCCTGGAAGTGTAGAGAGGTTTCAAAAAGACTTGAATTTTTCAGCCACGTGTTTCAGCATCCAATAACCTTTGGAAATTCACAGTAAGGGCATCTACCTAGAAAAAGGGATCATCCAAACCCCACTGATTTCAGTAGGTGTTGAATAAATTCCTTTGTAGACTTTGTCACATCCCTGTCCTCGGTGGGGGGACTTCTTTATTTCTAATTTGTCAAGTGAGCACAGAAACATAGTGAATCTAATTGCAAGAATATGCTTCTGAAAACTTATCAATAAGTTGTCTTAAAGGGAATTATGGGAAGATAAATCTGTTTGGAAAGGAGCATGGTGGACACATAATCTTAATTGTCATATCTGATGTTTCTGAAAATGTTAAGTCTGGTCTATTCTTTGGGCATCACTTTTTTCACTGACATTACAATTTTTTCCCCAAATTTGCATTAAAAAAGAGAAAGAACAACTGGTTTTGCTGGTCTAGGCAATTTACTGTGCCAGAAGCTAATGAGACATGAATAAGGCCAGAAATGCACATCTTTTCACTTCTTTAAACTTTCTGTCTTTTAGCTGCTTCTGATTTTTCCTTGGATATCAGCACAACTTCACTGTGCTGTCAAAGTCTGTGTATGATCACATGGATAAAAACCAGCAAAAATCCCTCATTTCATCTCTCTTTTTATTCCAATCTAAACGGATGGCTCTGGGTGAGAAAAAGGATCTGCTGTTTTCATGGTATTAATAAAACGTTTTGTTCACTCCCTCCCCACCCTTTAGCAACATACTAAGAAAAAAACCAAACAAATTCCAAACTCACAAAACTCCTCAGGGCTAGTAACTACTTTTTAGCAGGTGGGGTGGGTTTTCTTTTGCGGGGGAGAGGGGGGAGTTGGGGGGGTTGGCTTTTTTTTTGTTGTTGTTGTTTGGTAGTTTGGGGTGGGTTTTTTTTTTGGTGCTTTTTTATAAGGGGCATTGAAAAATTAAGAATTTGATTCAGCAAAGAGAATTTGCCAGCATAATGGAAGTGATTTCACTGCCTGCTCAAGCCAATCTAAACAGATTCTGCTCAGCTTTGCCCACCTCTAGTCACACTATCTGTCCTGGGCACCAGACCATGGATTTATCCCAATAAACAAGAAAACTGTATTCGGACAGGTAATATCCCTGCTCTGACTCATTGCAGAAGTGTTCAAACATTAGGGAGGGGAAGGAAAATGTGGTCAGAAAAGAGGGAAAAAACACGAACCATTTTGGGGCAGCTCACATCTTGACAAGTTTATGTCATTTGTGAAATCAGGACCTATAAGCTGCTTCAAAAAGAAAAACAGTTCCACCTAAAGTAGCTACATTTTTTTTCCTTGTGGAAAAATTCTAATAGCATTTTCACTAAAAAAATACCTATATAAATGCAAGATTTTCAAAGGAAAATGTACTTGCCTTTTGGAGTAGCAGCCTTACTCATTTTTTGCCCACTGAAAAATTTCAAGAACATCTGCAATTAGCATTTCAAGTATAAGCACATGATGTAACCTCACATATTTGAGTACACACACTCATGCAAAACTCTTAAAATCCATGGATGTGCATCCATTCATTTTATTATATTTTTACTCAGACTTACATGTAAAGTATGTAAGAATTCAAAGACATTTTAGGACCAGAATGAAGAAGATGAATCTCTTCCTTACTACCCCAAACAAATCCAGAGAGTAATTCTAATGTCTCCTTAGTACACACTGTGAGTAAGACCTGTAATTTTCTCCTGTTCTTCCAGTCAGATAAAATTGTATCTCACTTCTTTGCAATATTGCTGTGGTTTTGCGGTATAATTAATACTCTGAGGAAACGCACACTGTGAGAATCTCTTCTAGAAACTGACCTGGCAGATGACCTCCATGTAAGTTATGGAGTAAAACGGTATCCACTTAGTTGATAACTGAAGCTGATAGAATGAATAATTCTGACATAATATTGCTCACAATCAGCAGCAAAGGCTCCAGGTTGGGCAAATAGGCAGGTGGGTTGTTTAGACCCTTGGCCCTGCCACTGATTCACCTTCAGATCTGCCTAAGCACCATGGCAGACCATCTGAGAAGCCACATAAGGGACTACACTAACCCTTGCGTAACTCTGGTGCGGTCCAAGGTGCTCACACCATGGCTCAGTTCAATGCCCACTGTGGGATCTAACTGTTCATAGACTAGTAGAAACGTAGAGGGGAAAGGAGCCCTGGGAGATATTGGAGCTCACTCCCCTTCCCCAGGAAGCGGGGAGGGTTGTTCTGCACTGTGAACATTTTTTGTTCTTGGCCACAAGAGCTGCTATCAGCAGGATGCAGCGTTTTCTTGAAAATGGAAATTAAAACCTGAGTTGTCATTGTGGTTCTTGTAGTGATGGGGTAAACTCAGAACAGAACGGTTCCGTATCCTGTTGGTACACATCGTTGTAATTCACACAGTTTATGATAATTGTAAATGCTGTGGATTAAAATAAATACTCAGAGTGTAAAGAAGCCCCACAGAATCATGACCTGATAATACTGTCTGTAGTTGATTAAACACAAATTGAACTGCTAGCTGTAGCACCCTTGCATCAGCTCTTTTATCTTTAAAAGCACTAATTTTGAAAAAAGCTGCCTACATCCTAGATTTCATATCCAGGAATTTTGTCTTGAATTTTACTGGAATTAATACATAAGGAAAGGGGAAGGTACAAGTGAAGGTTTTTTTATGATCCTACCCGTATTATTAGGATCAGGCTTGAGTTCTCACCTCCCCATGTCAGACAGTTGAACCCCACCCTGGTAGGACTGTCAGCTCATTCCTGTGTGTCCCATTCAATATCCCCCAGACCCACTGAAAGTTTTATGGGGAAGACCAAACTTGCGCTAAATGTCACGTTATTATCTTCCTTCGCTTTTTAATGAGAACACAAACCAACCAACCAACACCTTTTCACTGAGAGCAAGCCTGGGCAACGAAATGATGTCACGCAGCCACTGAAAGAGTGGTGGCAGCTCTGCATTGCCTGTGAAGCATCACTGGGATCCCTTGCGGCTCGAAGTAGCCCTGGCTTACGGAGCTGGTAGGAGTTTTCATTGTAACAACATTGCCACCTAGTGCTCCAGCGGTACAGTTCAAACAGCGCCTGGGAAATTAACGTGTTTTAGCAGCCGAAACAAGTACAAAACAAGTTTGTTTGTCAGGTCTTTAATATTTTAGAGGAGTGGACAGGCTGCAAGAAATACAGGGGTTGTTTTGGGTGATTCACCTCTGTCACAGTGTGTGTAAAGTGCTCCCAAGAGGTGAGGAATTGATATTGTAGCCACTGCACACTGTTAAAAAGAAAAGATAAGTGGGATTCATCACATTGAAATTTCTCCACTCTAAAGCTTGGAATAAAGCCTAAATTGGTCATCTAGACTCCTTCTTCTGTAAATAGAGATGGGTGGCACTCCCAGGTTGTATTACATCCAATTTACACAAGAATGTGTTTATTAAAAACCATCATTTATTAATAAATCTGTTTATTAATAACCATGCATTTATCAATAACCACGTATGTATCAATATGCATAATAATAAAAATATTCATAAACATCCTCTCTGTATTTTTATTCTCTCTGCTTATCATCTAGGAAGCTATAGGGGCTCAGGCTGGATGTGTAACTTACAGGTGGGTAAATCTGGGTGAGGTGAGTCTGGGTGCAATTCAATGGCAAAGCCAGGAAAAGAACTGTGATCTTTATAACCCTGTATTTTAGCCATGCTACCACCTCTCCTGTACAACTAACTTTTAGTGAGAGTGAAGGAACACGCCACTTCTGAAACAAATCAAAGCTTGCTTGCTTGCTTTTGCAATGACATGTGAGGTGTAGTTTCAGACTACCTTTTGAGGAATTTGGGGTTTTGAACATTTTAAATTTGATCCCACTGACTATGCTACTACAAAGAGAGAAAGGATACCTGCAGGGTAGAGGTAGAATTTTATTCCCAAAAGAAAACAGCATAAGAAGATCTATTCTAGACAGTCTTGGGGAGAAGGGGCAAAGTTTTGCTCACTGTAACGGTGTTGATTTGAGTTTTTGCAAAATGAATTATCTGCCTTTTCTGCATATTTCCAGGTATACTGCAGGAGGGACATTTATGTCAGGAAAGGTATAGAGATGGGACTGAAATGATCTGTCTGCAGACCACGTTCTTGCATTGTTCCTACCCAGCATGAGTTTGGAAGTCACTTAAGCTACATTTTTCATATGAGATCTGATTCTAGGCATTATCATGGTGGTTTTTATCTACCCATACGGGCTTAGACCGAAGACATGGTGCTTCTGGCTTTAGCATAAGTCATATGAGTTTACCAAAGGCTCTGAGAGTACTGGTACTAAAGTCTATGCCACCACATCTTCTTATTGTCTCATTGGTACTAGGGTGGGGACTACATTTTAGGTACTACATCTACTGCAAAATGTAACCAAAAGATAATTGCCTTCCCCGTGTGTACACTTTCTCACTGAAAGTGAGTTATATTAATTGCAACGCCAGCATGGATCTCTCCCTAGGACTAGCTATCTTTACTGCTACCGTTTACCCTAATAAAAATGCACACAAACCTACATGTTACTTGCTTCTCTGAAGTAAGATGTGTCAGTACACTGATAGCAAACACAAGTGGTTAGTGCTTTGGGTTGAAGTCTCCAGCCAAAGAAGTTCCACCGAAACCTTCAGGCAACTTGCATTTGGATGAATCCAAATGCAGCTCCATCTGTCAATACAAGATTTCAGGATTACTCTATTGGCGGTGTCCAAATTACAAGGGAACTCTTCAGATATGAACTGCCTGGCTCAATAACCCATAGAGGCAAAAGCCCTGATATTTGTGATAGCTTACAATAATATGCTCAGTATCCTACAGCTGTATCTGGAAATGTAAAGAGTTTAGCAAATCAGCAAATTTTCCTTGTGGGCCTTCTTGTTCTTGAACTGGAGAAGTATTCCTCTGTGTCCTAGCTGTCATTACATGCTTGACAGATTTCAGAATGGAATGTAACAAGGTGTCCAAAACCATTGGAGACAGATTTTCCTCCAACACTAAAATATACAGCAGTAACTTGGTCTCTTTAGCAATAATCATGTGTCCTGTCAAACTGGTAAGTGGGTGGCTGGGAGCTCCTGGCTCTACACATGACTTAGTAGATACCTACAGAAGGCAATCAGCAGGCTCTGCTCCTTTTAGTTGTTTTATGAAGTGTTTTCCCTTCTTCTAAAAGTAATAGATGTAATTGCACAGAGACAAATCCCCCATAAAATATGACTTCTTTGGAAACACATCTGGTGCTCTATTATTTATTGTAAAAGACGTGATACTCATTTGATACTGATCACCTCTGTCATATGCAGGTTATCTCTGTCATTATGTCTCCATTTTTCAGTGAGCGCTTGAAAACTTGCATTTAAAGTAAAACTCGAGTATACAGGTACATTGCATTCATTCTTGCTATCAAACAATACACAGTAGGCCCCGATCTCCTCTTGACCCATCTTGGACGTTTAGATCTGAGTATTAAGTAAATGCAGAGAATGGGTAGAGGTATTCGGGGTGGGATTCATCACTGCTAACTGAAGGATTGTATCTCTGAGACAGTCACACCCTCTTTGAATAGGCACAAATATGCTCTTGTGGAGCACACATGTTCTGACCTTTAGAAAAGAGGATCCACCTTGGCTGTGCTGGTCTTTCTGAGATGGATTTGGATAGAGTTGAAAAGATCTAGCTCAGATTTAGGTATCTGCAATGTATAAGTGATGTCAATGTAGCCAGATCAAGCCCACTGGGAGTAGGTACTGCTGTCAATGATTTTCTGTAATGTAAGGTAAGGATAAGCTCATTCAACTAATTTCCCAGTGTCATCCTGTAACTCAAAAGCATTTTTTTTTCTGACCTCAGTGTTGTGACTACAAATTCCCTTATGTCAATAGGCTGATTGCCCATTAACTTCAGACACCTCGGCTTTGCTAGTGCAAAGCTCTTCAGATGGAAGCTGTCAGGCACAACGGCATTGACCATTGACAATGGGTCCTATTTGCACAGAGGCCCTCCAAGGATGCTACACCTCTCACTTAGTGGATTGATTAGATCAAGATTAGGATTTTTCTAAAGCACCTAAGTGCATGAATCCCATGGAATTTTTTTAGTTTGGGCATCTTAACACTACTGTGAACCTCATCAGGTCTTTATCCTTGCCTACTGCCACTCAGATACATGTGGAAATCTGATTGGTGATTCTGGAGATTTCCTGTGGAGAGAGATCACACCTGAATTAAAGTGTTACAGTTAGAGCCAAAAGTGGAAGGGCTAGAATACCGTGTATATGGTAGATCAAGCTAAACTAAGAAAGAAATTATGAAAGTCTTAATCAGTGAAATTAAATGCTTAACTGTTAATGCTTGAACTTCAAAAATGTTATACTTTTATAGTAGATTCACAGTGAATGTTTTCAAGTAGACACAAGCTTTGGAGAAATGCCCTGACTATTAGAAAGATCAGCTTACATTATACCAAGGGCAGAAACAAACTCCAAGCTGTCAAGCCCTCCACTTAAAATAATTTCTCTATCGCTGTTCCCAAACAAACGCATGTCAGGACTGTCAGCTGTGATGTCTCATGTACTCACCTCTGGGGTACAAGAGATCTCAAACCAGAGATGATTCAGCTTTGAGAATTTTTTAACCAAGGTTAAATTCTGTCCGGTTTCTGAATTCAAACAGGAAAATCTGCTTTTGCCTGAAAATAGGTGTCCCTACTTCTTCTGTGAAAACTAATCTCAACTGTTATCCATCATTTAAGGTGACCAGCAGTGTACCACTTACTATGAGGTGTACTTGTCTACAGGGCAGAGAAGAAACAGAATTCATTGAAATAAATCTAAAATCGATATTTTACTGAAGCTAGTAAACAGTAGGGTTCCTCCAAGCTCCCTAATTCCCAAATTAAGAAGCGTAACAGACTGTGGTTATGCAAACCTGCCTAAATTCAAGTCCAAAAGATTTACTGACTAAACTAAGTAAAGCAAATCTTAGCTTTGACCGCAAATAACAAATTTTTTCAATTTAATGTTGAAAAGGAGAATCAAAAGAAAAGTCAGCTTGAATTAATCAATCAAAATGAAAGAAATTGTACGATTTTTTCACTTCCTGTTTTTAAATTTTGTGTAAAAAGAAATCTTATTTAGGAGATTAGAACTGGGAAGATAAAATGTTGCACATTGCAGTGCCAAGTGAAACATTTTGATATCTAAGAACAGAAAAGCACAGTACTGGATAGGATCAGTGTCCTGTCTCCAGTAGAAGCCAAAAATTAATGTCTATGGAAAAGCATAAAACAATATTTCTTCAGAATTCTCTCCCAGCCTGTAATACCTTACAGCTCAGGGATTTCCTGAGCCTGAAATCATGCTTTGTATCTAACTTAGTGAACTTCTTTCCCGCAAAGTTGTCTAGGCAACACTTGAACTCATCTGAAGTTTTAGCACTTGCATTATATGATATCATTGTCTGGAAACAGGGAATTCCATGGGTTGACGGCATGTTCTATGCTGAGAGACTTTCTCTAGTCTGTTTTAAGTCTCTGACGTATCGTTTCATTTGATCCACCTCACTGTTGTACCAGCAGGGTGAACAATCTTTTCCCATTTTGGAAATGTATCCATTTTTACTTAATTAAAGAGATTCCCAACCATTTATAGTTTGCTGAATGAATGTGACTCTTGTATATTGCAATGAAATGGGAAGGAGAAAATGCTTGTGGCAAAGCCACTCTTCTCTCCATCTGCTTTCTGTAATCCCACTCTAAAGCAAGATACTGAGCAGGGCTTTGAAAATGCCTCTAAGAGCTGCCTGGAAGATGACTAAAACTGGGCATCACCTAGGGCACCCACCAATCTTGTGTGTATGGTGGAACCTGTTTGGACAGAAAGCCTTGCTGTGGGGTGAAAACTGGCTTGGCATGACAGCAGATAGAGAGCAGAATTCTGGTCATGGCTGCTGATGTTGAACGGGCAAAAGAAGCAATGTTTTTTAAGAACAAGCTCTCATTGGAATTGTTTTATGGGCAAAAAAGTTTCCAAATGCTGAGGTGTACTTGTGGTATTTCCAAGTCTTTTTTTTTTTTTTTCATATTATAAAGTCTAAAATTTTCACAGTTTTTATCAAATAGATTTTCTGTAAACACAAAATCTAGTACAGGTGTAAAAGAGTTTGTACAACCTAGGCATCAAAATGCAAAGTATTGAGTCTTTCCCAATTTAAACATTAATGCAAAAATGTCTCCAAATGCACCTACTAACAAAGACACATACTTGTATGTGTGCATTTTCCACTGTATATGAGGGAAAGGTTTGGCATCTCTCCTGAAATTTAAATTGTCTCACGGATCTTCTGTCAGATGTTAATTGAATAGATTAAGGCAAGAAGATGAGAAATAAGAGCTGAGCAAGTGTGATGGAGAAACTACTGGGAGTGTCAGTGTTGATCCTTGTCTATGTTGAAAAGCAGGGAAGTCAGAAAGAAACGAGCTTCTTGGTTCACAGAAGATATCTGCAAGACAGACATAAACTTCATTTAGAGGGTGCTAATTAAGGTCTATTGAGCTCTCTGGATAAATTGACTGAGACATTAATTCAAGACTTGAAGATTTTAGGAATGCTGAGCAAATTTATTTGGTTTTTTTTGTCCTATTTCTAGCAGGTAAACCCTCTGTCTCCTAGGACCTAGAAGGCTCCTGGCCTTTGAGTGGACATAGACTTTAGTGGTGCTACCTTCCAACTAACAACATGGCAATGGAGGAAGTACGGAAGAGCAAACTCCCAGCAGGGAGTGGATCATCTCTCTGGTAAGTGCAGGCAGTAACCAGGTTTCAGAACAACCTAATGACTTAGCCCCAGTGTTGACTAAAACCACCAGCAAGAAACTCTGTCATGTGAATTTACACAAAGCATATTTCTTGGGTCAAGCACAAAATCAAAATTCCTTTAAGGAAGATGAGGCTTTAAACACTTGCTGTCAGGGAAAAAAAAAAAAAAAGTCTCCAAAGGCCTTATCTCACGCATGATACAGACACAAACATCTGCTTCCGTTTCAGTTTTTCCTTCTGTTAAAAACTAGAGAGAGTGTTTCCAGATCCCTGGAGCAGCTGTCCCTTTTAAGCCAGATACACAGCAATATGACACACAGTGTTGGAATGTGGACGGGAAAATGCTGTATTTATCAAAACAGACAATTTTTATCTCTTATTTTTGGACAATTGCTAGGTAAAGCAGTGGAAATATATTACCAGGTTTTTCATGCAGTATTTTGAATTATGGATTAGAAACTGGCAAGTGTATGCGGCATATTTCAGAAGGGTCTCATCAACAGCAAATGTGAGATGCAAATTCAACCAAAGCCTACAGTTTAATCCTCATTAAGAGACTCATTGGTGTCCACTTTATCAGAATAATGAGATAGAAAACAAGACTCCTAAGGGAGACCTTAATTAGGGATTTTGGCAGGTCTGTTAAAATGAGTATATGATGACTAATTTGAGGGGTTCGCTGGCGTTGCGTTTTGTTGCTAATATGCTTATGCAAATATATCTTGTTCTCCTAAGCTTTAAAATGCATTTGAGGGTCTAGTTCAAGTAGCTCTTCTCATTCTATGATTTTTTAAATCCTTTCTAAAAATTCCTATGGACCTTCAGTCCCTCTGCCTGGTCAGACATTAAGAGACAGGATTTACTTGGAGGGCTCCTGACAAATTATTGTCAGTGATCAATATGTAAAGTGTCTGATTCTTATAAATCTGATTGAGGATAATCTTAGGGAAAAAGCAGAGGAGAGAAATCCCCAGTCAGGACACACACCCTCTGTTCAAGTTGGGACAAAGCAGTTAATCTCTCTGTGCCTCCAATCCCGGCCTGTAAAATGGAAAAGAATATTATTTGCTTTCTTGTATTATTTTTCTTATTAATACTGTTACCTATTTTAAGCTTCCTCAGATAAAACCTGCTTTTTATTGTGTAAGCATAGAGCACACAATCTCCAATGGTGATTGTGGATATTAGCTGCTCCTGCAAGACAAACATATCCTTACACCTCCCTTCTCTACTTTCTCCATAGCTTAAGTATTGCTTGGCTATCACATAGTACTTGGCTGCTAATTCAGCCAATTAAATGTTTTTTCATGGACAGGCAAATTTCCAAAAACTGAATGACTCTGCAGAACTCTGACCCCAGAAGCAAGGAAGGTTTTTCAATACATCAACACAGCCAGTGGCTCCAGAATGCCCCAGGCCATCATCTGGTGGGGTCTGGAGCACATACTGGAGAAATACCTGCCTGTACCAGCCCTGTTATTCTTGTCTTTCTCATGACCCTTTTTACTAGTCTCTACCCAGAGTCAGGCTTCCAAACTACAGGGATATTTGGTCTGACTAGAATAGTAATAAAATAAGTTTAACCTTTTATTATTATGCTAGTAATTCAATTTAATAACAATTTATTACTGTACTATAAAGGTCAGTAACTTTTTCCTGATCCAAGACAACAGAGTTCACATCTACACCAATCATCATTCTCATCCGCCATAACCAATGACTGCACATGAATTCCCTACTAGGCATGATCCCCATGTGCAAATCACCAGAGGTTCTGTGTTTGTTGCTGCTTGGCCTGGGCCAAAACCGAGCTGTGAGTCCAGGAACTATTCTAGCAATAGGAGAGAACAGTTTAACACATGGCAGCGCTTGAACCAGGGCCTGGCTGGGCTTTAGTAGCTGCAGCCAAAGGGACCCAAATACAGACACTTCTTTTATGGCAGAACGTATGTCCATGATACCAGCAGACAGAGATGTACAAAAATTGAGAACATTTTTCCTGCAAAGACTTCTGCTACTGATGCCACACCTATGGGTTGTTCAGGGCACCCAGGGCTGGCACATCTGGAAGGGAGGAAAGTGATCCCACAAGGTTGCATTTGTTGGCAGCACTGGTTTGCCTGAGAAACCACAGCTGTCCTCTTCTTTTCCACTCAAAACCAAAGGCAAGAACAATGTTGGTAGAGGATCATTTTTACATGGCATCTAGAGGTTGGAGAGCTCCTCCAGGATAGACAAAATCTGTGTTCTAGTCAGGGAAACATGGAGACCAGGTTAAACCAACAGCTCTTCCAGCCACAGGCTAAGATGGGACCATCTACCTCCACCTCCTGTCAAGTCTAGAACTCTGTAATAAAGTTGCGACCAAATGTCCATTTGGATATCTAGAAAAACTTCTGGTAGTGAACTCCAGGTTCATAACAAAATTTATCCCAGAGCTGCAAAAAGTGATTATGTAGGACACATTGTTTTTGTTGGCTTTTCAGGTTAGTTGGCTAAAATTATTCAGCTCAAAAAAACCTTTTGTAATAACTTGTCTTGCTCTCTGGACAGGAGACATGGGGTTTCAGTTAGCTACTGGGCGATAGCTACTGCACTGCTGGGAATAGCTGAATTTAGATTCCTTTCTGGCTGTGAGATGTAGTGTTTAAGGCAGCAGTCCTAAATGTATAAATTTGCAAAGCAGTCACTTGGATGAGGATGGTGCATAAGGCCTCTGGAGGGACATCCTAACTGTTTTCTCTTGAAATAGAGAAGTTTGAGATGCCAAACAAAGACAACAAGGTTGTCCCACTTTTCTGGCAAGGCTCCAGCATGATAATTAGTATTTCACCTATACATATTCCCCACACAATTTTAATTGCAAAAGATTACAAGTGTGTCCCCTTTGAATTATTGGGGCATTGCTCAATTGTGTTTCATATTTGCCACATTGCCTCCCAAAATAAAGTGAATTTTATCAAACCTGGCAGAGCAGAGGAATTTGTACTAAGACCCTTTACCTCCGCAATTCCATACACAAGAGAAACACTATGTCCCCATAAGCCATCTTCAGAAAAGATCTTTGGTACAGAGGTGATCTGAGATCACAGGAAGACCTTATCTCTTCTAGACTTTTATAGCAGCACAATCACAGCAAGTGGAGATGTCATTTTTATAGCAATATAGCAAATATTGTTATGATGACTAATACAGGTCTTAGTAAAATTCCACAAAAGGTGACTTACAACTGTATAGGTTATTTTTCTTCTTATCGATCATTTTCAATGAAAAAAATATGTTTTTTTTTCTAATGCTGATTTGACTGACTTTTAATTCCAGGGGGTATATCATGAGCTTTTCTCTATGAGATAGGACAGCCTTACAATTCCTGATACTACGTACACATGAGGTATAAACTCATGGTTGTCACTGTTTAGTTTTAGATATGTAGTAAAAGACATGGAACTCCTTAGCTTTTCCAGTGTAAGACTTTCAGTGCTGACAGTAGCTTTCCACATGCTTTTCAGTTTTCCAACATCCTTTTTTAGTGTCTAGAGATCTGAACTCAATAAAGTATTGATCTCTTCAGTGATGTGCTTCGAGACAAAATCACTGCTATTCATTACTTCCCTGTGTTACACGCATAAGAACATTATTAATTCTCACCCTTCTAATTTTTTTTTTTGCTTGCAGGTGACGAACCCACTGTACAGACAGAGCCAACGCTCGTTATGTTTAGAAGTATGACTATACAATTGCTCATTTTAAAAATGTTGTCCCTTAACAGACATATTTGACTAAATATTCCAAGTCACTACACATGACAATGGACAAGTTTTTTACCTCTTTACAATGTTTACCAATTTACGATGTTCTTTATGGTATATCTTTGTTTCCCACCCAGGAACTTTCTGGAATAGTGGCTTACTTTGTTTACAGAGTTGATGATTTGTTGGCCTATTTGGTACTTCTGGACATGCAGCAGGTAGTTAGTCAACTGTAACAGCTCCTAAATTCCAGCTGTGCCTACTAAGCGCATAGAAACTGGAGAACGTTGGATCTGCTGCAGACATTTATCCCAAAAATCCCTTATCAGAAATCCCTGCGCTGTGCTTGTCTTCTAAAACCTCAGTTCACAGCAGAAGAATTTTATTCAGAGCAAACTAGTTTTCCTCTGCACTACAAGCCACCCCTTGACATCAGCAGTTTCTCTCCATCTTTAAACATCCCTATTTGAGGAACAGTATTGATAAGGTTATGAAAAATCAAGCGTGGAATCACGCAGACATTTCAGATTTCCTGGAGGGTTTCCGGCAACGCTCTGCTAGTCTGTCCCACATTTGACTCCATGGTACCTGAACACCACGCTGAGTCAGAGGGACTGGAGTCGCTGATGTTTTTTATCTCTGAGAAAATACACTGTAGATGATTTCAGAATTGCCTCAGGGTCTTATTCTTGAGGTTTTAGTGTGCATCGGTTACAAGGGGAAAACAGTATTAACTAGAAACCAAACAGAAAATAACTAAACTGGGTCATTCCACAGCCAGTTATCATAACGGCTTTCTAACCTCTCAAAGGCTTTCTTATTTCTGTCCAGACACTGGTTTTACAAAGGGTCCCTTTGGAGAAACAACTTGCATCTTCATTTTCCAGTCCTGTCTTTCACACTTGTGTGAAAACCTTCGCAGTCATTAATCACCAGCTTGCAGCAAAATAAGCAGAACCTCTGAACCTGTCTCACACCAGAGTACCATTAAGAAAAACAATTTATCATTTAACTCGACGTTGTTCGCATGTGAAATTTATCTCTGCTAATGAGATGTTGTTCTCCATGGGTATTTTTTCCCCCTATTTCATTATTACAGCTCCCTTTAGGCAGGTTTCCCTTGAGTTTTAATTATGAAAACAACACCTGTTTTCAGTGCCACTGTTGGAGTTTTCATCCGCTCCAGAGAAAGCATTTGCTTCTCTGTTATCTTGAGTGTCTTCCACTCTCCGCATTGATTTCCCAGAAAATGCTGTATCGATTTTATCTCGACATTTCAGTGAAGGCCTCATCTTCCTCATTCTTCCTTCTTCTGAATTTTAGAAAGCTACACGAACCCTTGTTCTCTCTGGTCTTCCAATTAGGGAATACTTGTGATTCTCCTTTTCTGTTGTAAACCCCTGTGTGATCAGACTTTTTTGCCGCTGTGCCCTATGCTTTTTGAACCTATTCTCCAGGCCTTTAGGGAAATGCAAGGATTTTTTTTTGTGGTCTTTAGTCAAACCTTAAGACCTGCTGCCATATTTCTACACAAAGATTGCTCTGCTTTTAAGCTTCACTTTAAGAGTTGTTTTCATCTGTCACATTTGTGTTGGTTTGGGTTGAAGAGCCTAGTGTTTTGTCATGTTCAGTACATCCATCATACCATCTAACATTAAACTATGCTTATGTTGTCTTCAAGACCATGGGCAAAATTTTTCTCCTAAAGTATCCTGGCTGTATTTGGAGTCTGTGTTATTATTATGTTAGTGTTTTATTGCACTAGGAATAATAAATAGTGGTGAATAATAAAGCAATTCTCACCTTCTGTATCTTCTGCCTTCATCTCATATGCAATTTTCCACCACTTCTGTGGGGAAAATAGGGCATCAAACAGCCAAAAAGAATAATTGTCACTATATAATAATAAAGCAGCAGTTCACAACTAGCAACTTATATTGAAAGAACAAAGAAAGGTAGGCTTAAAACACTGCTAGGCTTATAATAGTACTCATCTAGGAAACTGGACAGAATTGACTATTAGACAAAAGGTCAATAAGGAAATTTTTGGATTCTCCTTGAAGAAAGTGACTTATCACACAAACCACTATGTCAGAGGTGAGCAATATCCTCCAGGCCTCCAGTCTTGGATAAAGTCAAAGAACTGACTAAGGTCTAAATCCTAAAGCACAGCCATGTACAGAGGGAGTCTGGCGTCCATTTTGTCCAACATGGACCACCCGAAAGTGAGGGACTACTTTAAACTAGAGATTCAGCTTCCTCCTACAGCTTATAGAGATAAATAATTGAAGTGTCAAGACACTCGGTCTTAGGAAAGGATCCCCAGAGTGGTTCTCTCAACCTGACTTCAGAAGAATCAAGCTTAGATTAAATGCCTGATTTTCAGGTAGGCAAAGGTAGAATAGATGCTTTCCACCGTCAATGTCCCTGAATCTTTCTAACAGGAATAATTTCAGGTTTCATACTCACATTCCAAATCTGTTCACTGCAGCCTGACACACTAAAATCATCATTGGTTTTAATAGAACACACTTTATCACCCTTTCTTCCATCACTCATGTAATAATTGTGTTAACAGCTGATTCCCTATTCTCCCATCCTCAGAAACCCAACTGCAACAAAACGAATAGTTCAAACAACGTGTGCAATGTTTACTTTGTCCAGTCTTTTAGGGTGTTTCCAGATGAAATAGTTCAAAAATATGCTATGACTGTTTCTTTCTTTGTTCTCTAGTACTGATGAGTCTAATCAACTCAACTGCAGATTTTCTGGATCAGTGTTACCTCACTCTCAGAGACATTGAAATAAAATCCATAAGTATTTTTTGCATTGTTTGAAAATAAAGACATGATTGAAATGAACCCACATTTGAGATTTGAAATAAAAAAAAAAAAAAAAAAAAACAGACATTGAAAGAACGTTATAGTAAAAATTTACATTAACCTCACACCTTCTCATCTTCCTTCCAGACATTGTCTCTCTTGAAATACATATAATTTTCTGTGAAGATCTTTAATTTTGGAGCTTATTTGCGGAAACCTGCCTTTGAATATCTGTGTGTGCATATTTGTATATAATTTTATGTATATCATGATTTGTGGGACCAGCAAAAATATAATTCAGTTTAATTAAATCTCCATGCCATTAAAACATTCTGCAACTAAAAATGATGGTTTAATTATTTTTCATTTTGTTATGAGTATTTTGAAGACCTAGAGGAATAAAGGTGAGCTTAAGTAACAGGAATTTTCACTAACAGCTACTAGATCAAACTCACAGATAATATTTTGAAATAAGTAAATATGGGCATAAATCTAATGGGGAAAATTATATCTAAATGATCTGGAAGACACAAGATTAACAGACTTTTCAGTTTATTTGGAAATACTTTGTCTTAAATTCTCCTTGCCATCCCAATGGCAGATGGTAAATTTATTTTAGAGATGGTCAGGAACAGCATCTTTGCATCTTTGCTGCCACTTGGAAGAAACGTGGCAAGCTCCTGTGAAAGCTTATGAATATAAATTTAAGCCTAAATTCTAAATTTTCTCATGACAGGTTCTCCCAAGGTTTTAAATTCAGGTCAGCAAAAGTAGCATGAGATTTTCCTCAGCCATACAGGACTTCCTGAGTACTACATCACAATTCGTATACTGATGCTTTTTCAGAATTGTACGAGTTTTCCAGGTCCCATCACAGATCATCACGATTCCCTGCAAGGGTTTTAGCTGGCAAAATGTATTCAGTACCACAGTTTTTATACATTGTGTGCTTCACACAAGCCTTCAGTGCTTGCCAGCAAGGATTCTTTTGGGCTAAATCTATGCTACACTAGGATTATCACTAATGTGGAGGTGGCTGAGTATTACTACTGAAAAAAAGTCTGAGGCTAAGGGCTTTCAGGATAAAAGAGAAGTCTTAATTACAGCGTAAAATTTCAGATACGGTGGAAAGGCTATGAAGAGCCTTAAAGGACATCTACTGTGGTAGATGTAATAGCAGATTATGTGGGAGAGGAGTTTGTGTAGCTGGATGATAAAAAAGGGGTGAAGGACCTTGCAGTGGAGACTTGACTTTTGGGGAGATCTACATGCTGTGGCATTAGAAGTGCAATTTTTTCCCCAGGAGCTTCACAACGTGTCTTGCAGCCTATGGTTCAGGTTTTTCCTAGACTGTGAAAAATGGGGATGTAGTGAAGAATTAAGTGAAACAGAAGCAAAGCTGGAAGAAGATTTCTTAGTCGTCTAGAACTTTGGCAAGCTCTGGGCAATTCACTACAGGATAAATTCAATTACTCTGTTAATATGAATAGTTTAATTTGTTGCAGTGGAAAACCCACAGACTGCTATTTAACAGGAATTAGAATAACCTGGCCTTTAACATGTTATGAATTTGCTTTATATTCCTGTCCTATTTTTTTTTTTTTTTTATCTGGGAAAAAAAAAAATCCTATCCAGGTTTGAGCAAGGAGATTCCAAGGGGTTTGTTTTGGTTTTGTTACATTGCAGCAGGAAAAAGGAAGAAGTAACATTTTCAGTTACCCGTGCTCCCAACAATTCGGAGGACTCACATCCACAAAGTCACATTCCTTGAAGCACTGGTTTACAGGAAACTTTGCTAAAACAAGCAAGCATTCATCAAGAGATAATTGCCAGCATTGGCTAAACTTGCAGAATCCAAAGAAAGCTGAGGGACTTTTTTATGCTGGTGAAGACTATTACTCATCGGATAGCAGTTGCAGCTTTGGAACTGCAATTGCTGCCATGCTTTGTTAAATTTGGTATTCATAAAAAGCAAAAAA
>VXBH01005127.1:0-14828 GCA_013400035.1 Rynchops niger | reverse complement strand
AAAAAAAAAAAAAAATCCACAAACAACACAAAAGTGAAACAAAACCCCTGCTAATGTTTAAATTTTATAGTGAGATACAGCCACAAGGCACTAGCACAGAAGAATATTTCTGATTGGTTACCAGCTGTCAGAGCTGAACAGATGAGCTGGAAAGTAGCAATTTACAAGCTACTTCAGATTTAAAACTGTTAGGTCCTGTGCAAAACAATCTTTTCTCTCTGGGAAAAACAACAGAAAAAAAAAATATTAAAAAAAAAAGATCCCCAGAAGAAAGGAAACATCCACCGAGAACAGATTCTCCCAGCACAATGAGAAAATTCAGATTTCTCTTTATTCTTTCAAATACTTTATGTCTTTCAGACAAATACTTTATTCTTTCCAATGAACTGGAGACATTTAATTATGTTAAAAATCAGGCTTGCTCCTTAGAAACATTAATTACTAACTGGCTTCACCTCTGCCGTGTTGTAAAGTGTCACAGTTTAACTCACAGGTCACTTTTTAATCATTGTTGTATTGGATAAAGTTATATTAATGCAAAGTCTTCCAGAATTTCTGAATGCAGTTATGTAAATTGTGATTAATTAAGAAAGATTATTGCACTTAAACTAGAATGGCAATAATAAATGTTTATTTCAGGAAAATGTAAAAGATTTGTGCAAAGCCATTGCAATCTATATATAGCCCTTCACTTAACAGCTCTACAAACCTGCAAAAGTTGGTTCTTGTTGAGAACTGCCAGGCTACATACAATGAAATCTGGAGTAGTAATACCAGAGAGCTGTCAGTCAGCCATCCATCCATCTAATTGGCTTCTTACCATCTTTCCATCATGTTTTTTTTATAACTGGTCGCCTCTGGCTAAAATGCAAATCATGAGGAAGAGCCGTCTAGAAAAAGCTGCTGCTTTCTTAATTATCTGTCAGAGTATGGACCAGTGGACCCTGGGCTGCAGAGTGGAGTTATGCTAAGCAGCAAGGCATCACGGGAATTGGAGTGACAGCTCATTTTCCTCCTGTGTTTTTTCCGCGTTCGAATGACAATGCAGAAATACGGGTTTTTCCCACACTTTCTCTGAACACCTGGGCCAATGCTCAGGGGAACACAAAGCCAAAACTGTCACATTTCCAGACATGGTCTTATTGCTGTCACTGTGACAGGATTGTTGACAAATGCCAGCAGTCATCTCAGCATCTTGGGAAATATCTGCCGTGGTTGTGTCAACAGCCTGACAGAAATTGTTAATGTTTAAACTTCTTCCACTGACAGAATTCTGTCTTGCTGACAGTATTTGTCATATGAAACTCAATCTTTGTCAAACTTGCTTAAAAATTAACACTTCCTCCATTTCTTTTGCAGCTAACTGCCTGTGTGCTTTTTTTTTTTTTTTTGCTGTTCCTTAAGTAATAAGATTTCAACAATGTAATATTCCACAGTCCACAATGAGTCCAAGAGCACAAGCACATTATGAACTTATGGCCAGCTTGTCCTTTTGACCTCTGCTACAATGATAATTATGCTTTTATTCCTTGCCCATTTTTTTTGCCTTAGGAATCAAAGTTCTGAATTATTCAAGAGCCATAAAAATCCTATTTCTCAGTGTACAATGTGGAAAATCAATTAAACAGAGTTAGCTTAACACTTATATAAAAATCAAGTTACAAGTTTGTAGACATACATTAACTGAGTCCTTCTCCAAGTTTGGTTTTGAAGGTCAGTCCAGCTGGATAGAGAAACAGGGTCAGTAAGTCTTACCTAGAAACAAGCTCTAAATCTGAAAAGTCCTAGGCTGAGTATTGGTTTGCACAAATGAAAAGGCAAGCCACATTGTCAGTCTTGTACATCTTCCCAAAAATGACATGGGAAAGTCATGGATCACTTAAATTTATTTGAATGAACATGGTTGCACCAAAAAGAGCTGAACTAATCGTCAGTATCTCATTGGGTGCTAAGAACAAAGTACTAGCGTGGAAGACTTTAGCCTATTTTTATGCTTAAGTAGGAAAACTTGAAAGACAAATGTGCATCCAGAGGTGTGGAAACCTTCAGAATGGTGCAAGACAAGACTTTAGAGCTTCATTAGGAAAAGTTTTGCCTGTGAATCCCTACTGATAGCAAACCCATGTCTCCTGGTGTCATTAATAGTTATTAGGATGTCTCTAGGTCAGTGAAAAAAAAATCAAACCTGCAATGTTCTCAGTGATTGAAGATTTACCAAGAGTCATGTCCTGGATACATTTTAAAGCTAGGTCACACTTATTGCCTTCACAGAAAATATTTAGTGGTCTCTTCTCTAACCTTTGAGAAAGTCAATCCATTCCATTAATAATCCTTGCATAGGCCTGATGTTGTGTCCCAAATGTTACATTCGGATCAAACTTTATTCTTCATTTGACTTCCTAAGTTGATTTCTGTGTATCGCTAAGTGCTGGCCACTGCAGAGGACAGATGCAACCCCTAGGCAGGCAAAGACTTACTCATATGTAGTAATGAGATAAAGAAGAAACTTAATCCAAGATGCTGAACGTGGGCCAGAGAGCTAAGGCTGCCTTTATCTTCAATTCAATACTGACTCTGCTTTTCAGTGTGTGGTTTGTTTCCAGTTGCATAGGGCAAACCATTAAAACTTGGGTCCCTAAAATTACTTATGAAGCACCATACATAAGCAGTTAAGTATGTCACCCATTTCTAGAAGAGAAGACCATCTGACGCTTCCGTTGTAGACAATAGTGGCTAAAGGTACTCAGCATCTCTGTGAAACATGGTATTTTTTTAAGCACTAGGTTCTTAAACAATTTATGGCATTTGGTCTATAGGATGAATTTGGACTTGGTATTGTCACATCTTACTCCTGCTGCTGGGTGGATACCCTCAGTTTGGTTTCCTATACAAGGTATGAGAACGGCTACGTACCCAAGGATGAGACCTGCAGAAGCCAGCAGCCTGAGCAAGGGACTGCCTATAAGAGTAAGAAATGTGAGAGAGAGGAATGATGACTCTGTAGTCACTGTCCTTCTGTGAACCTTTACATATTTTGTGTCATGCAGACCTGTTTCACTTTCCTCGTGGACTGAGTCTGACTGCTAAGAGAGGTCAGGGAATGAATTTGTCGTGAGATGGTGGAATGTTAGGTACTGAACTTTCCAGCATCACGATTTGAATAGTTTGTACTTACTGACAGAAAAGGAGCTGTTTCGAAAGGACAACCAAGGTGCCAAGGAAAAGTAGAACTCTCTCCCGATAGGAAGCATCTGAGAAAACAAACAGTTACAGATTTAGCAATTCCTAATTAAGCTTAAAAATGATTTAATAAAAGGGTTTTATCTGGCCTGTGTCTTTACTTTTTCACTTACCAAATTTGAATAATTGTATTCAAATGCTTAGAAATATCTGAGAAATTGAGAATTACAAGACAATAGAATGGCCTACCGTTGTTATTTCTTGTTTTGAAGTGATTTTGAAGTTTACCACCAAAGCATCATAGTGAAGTACATTTCCTCTCCTTAACATTCTGGACAGTGAAATCAGTTGAAATGTGTTTGAAAGTTTATGAAAATTCAACCAGGAATTGGAGATATTAAATACATAACCATGACCTGCTTCCAAGAATGAAATTTAAACACTGTTAAATTAGGACATATAAAATATTGCCAGAGGAACCTGATGTTTCCTGAATCTTGCATAGTGTAATCTCTCAAAGGTTTGCTTATGTTACTATACTTGAAGCTGATTATCAACGAGAATCAATTGTCTTTTTCCAGTGTGCAGGAATGATGGCAGGTGAGTGGAGCAGACGGTAAAATTTGATATTGTCAATGCGATCTGTAATTCAAAGAAAGTTTCAGTTCAAAGATTTGAAAATTCTTTACATAGTAACGTCACCTCTATTTTACAGGTAAAAAAACTCAACAGACCGGCCAGAGCTACAAAGGTAGGTATGCAGACCATTTAAACTGGTGCCTAGACTTATTTATGTGACTTGGTCAGAGCCATAAGGCGAGTTGATTACAGACCCGAGTTCAAAACCCCATGTGCCCAGAATCTTACCCTTTGCATAATGGAAACAATCTCATATGTGTCTGTAAAAAAAAAAAAAAATGCTAAAGAGTTTGAAACAAATCCATCTTGCCATTCCTGAGTTAGCTCTGGGTGAAAGTTGTGTATATCTGTATAAAACAAAATTCTGGTCATAAATTTGTTTGGTTTTTAAAGTTATCTCTGTCAAAAAAAAAAAAAAAAAAAAAAAGTTTGAATGTTTAAGCTCCATGTCCAATTATTCATTTATGAAATATTAAATTTGGCTGGAATAAGAAAGGCTTTCAACTGAAAAAAAAAAAAAAAGCAGTGCTCAGCAATTCCATACCGGACACGAGCAATGAAAAAAACTGGAACTATGCAAATTGAGTCCTACCAGATGTAAGATGGAAAATCCAGCCCTGCAATACAAGCTTTCGGATCCACACAGGGTTTATCTGGAGGCTGCTTGGAAGTCAGTGGATTGCAAGATAGATATTGAGAATGTAAACTGGCTCTTTGAGCTCCCTGGCCGGCCTTGCAGCACCGTATTCTTCTCCAAACCATGGCACATCTGTGCACAGCTTCTCTGAGTGATCACCTGCACGGAGCAAAACTGAAAATCCTTCATTCTCCTTGACACAACTATGACAATGTAGAGAAGACAACAGCGTCAAAAAGTCTATGAGAGCAGAGCAGAGCATAGACTATGCAGCCTGAGTCCTGGACTAAATAATTATCTCCGGGTATTGTATTATTTGCATAATTAAAAAGTTTGGCTGGATTTCCGACACGCTGTCTCTTACATCAGGGAGGTGGTGGGGGCGAGTTAATCAGCAGGAGGAAAGTGAAGGTTAATGAATTGTTATTCAGATGGTGCAGGTCCTGTGAGATTTGTGGATAATTGATACCATTTGGGAGCTGAGGCAGAGTGGAAGACAAGAGAGGAGCTGCCGCGGCAGCTAGACTGGAAAAGAGCAAGCAAATGATAACTTGGCAATTATCATTTTGATGGGTTTGTTTGTCTTTTTTTTTTTTTTTCTGTTTAACTTCTTTCTCTGTCTCATTCTCTCTTTTCTTTTGTCTTTTTTTTTTTTTCTTTTCTGTTCCCCTGTGAGTTGAGTAGAATTAAGATGGATGCAAGAGAATCATCCAAAAAAATTAAATATCTGGCAAAGGCAATGGCCTTTGAAAGCTCAATTGGGAAATTGTCATATGGAGGGTGGAAAAGATAATTTAGGGTGAACTGGAAGTGTGGGAGCAGTTCAGGTTGCAAAGGTTCCTTTGACTTCAGCATGGGGTTGTTACAGCAGTGCAATTCCCCTTTTGCAGAAGTTCAGGGTAAGCCTTGTACACCATTAGCACTTGCCTGTAGTGATGTACACCATCACTTATTATTCATGCTATGAAAACATCTAGGGGACATGAACTCAAGCCCCACTGTATTCATCACTGTCCAAAAAGCTCTTATCCCAAGGACCCTATCGTTTTACTCAATAAATCAGCATGAGAAGGAACTCATGATGTGATGTGTAGTACCTAAAGCTACAAACAGGTGAGTAAGAGAATCCACATCTGAACTGGGCTGTTGTAAATCACGAACTTTAAACTATCCTTCTGAATCACATTGCAGGGGTTCAACAAGCTGCCTACAACTAAGGAAGATATGAGAAACACCATTGAAAGATTTCTGTCCAGGCACAGCTTGCAGATGACTGTGATGAAAGATTGGCAAGATTGAGGTCTTGTCCATTTTTGGCAGGTCTCCTGTCCATGAAAATTATTTATAATTTAACACAGAGAATAATATTTCTAATTTAAGCTATTTGTAGAAAAAAAAAATAATTCAGGTAATATTCTATTGCTGGAATTCTTTAGGGACCCAAAACAACCCTCAAGAAGTTCCTTGACACTGGTTGCCTACCAACATCAGTTTGAGACATTTCACAAACACATTTCAAATGCTTATTTTTGGCCCACGATCAAAAACACATCAACAAATGTGTTGATTCTTTTTATCAGTCTGGAGACAGAACAAAAAGTATTTCAGCAGCAGTGCTGTTCTTGGATAAAACTGGGAATTTTAATGTATGGCCCATTCTGATATTTCAAAAAATCATTGCCGTGGATCCCAGATTACCTGAATGGGAACCTATCTATTCTCTGCTGCTCCCTCACCAAAATCAAAAGGTTTGGGGTGGAGTATTCGGCCTTCAATGAACGAGCATTTTTTGTGAAGAAAACTGAGGTCCGTGCTGCAGACAAAGAGTTGGAGAGGAAAGACTGATCAAAGCAGGGTAGCAATAAATTGCTTTTGTTTTTTGCCTCTGATTTAGACAGAGCCTGAAGCTTAATGGCGACAATTATTTGGTGAAAATTATCTAAAAATTATTTTTCTCTAAGACACCTAAATGGCTGCTGTGATAGAAACACGAGAACTGTAGGTATAAAGAGATTAGCACTATGTTGGAGATAAAGTCCAAAAAGTTTTAATATGATGTCCAATGTAATAAGGAGCTTGTTCAACGGCTTCAACAAATGGGACTTAGGCAAAAGATGGGCAAAGCACTTCAGAAAACTCTGAGATTTGGTCTGATCTTAGGAAAAGCTAATGTTTATCTATATATTATGACTAACTTCTTAGGAAAGCCTAGTCTACACATCTCCTAAGAGGAAGAAGGGTCCAGTACAACTCCATCTTACTAGGAAGGAAGTGATTCTTTAATTATGGTGTCATTAATTATTGCATTCCTGGAAAATCTGTATCTCACTGCTAGTGGAAGTTTGCTGCACCCCTTAAGTATTTTGATGTTCATTGTAACCCAAACCCAGATGACTTTGGCACAAATGCCTAAGATCAGTATGTTATTTATTTGGACTTTTTTCATATTTTGATCCCTTCTACTGGTGTTAGTCTCAAACAACTCCATTTTCCTGTTGCATCCCACTGAACTGATCTTTTCCTTTCTAGCTTGCCTGGCTGTCTTTGAACTCTTTTTTTTTTTTCTTTTTTTTTTTCTTCTTTTTTTTCTGCTTTTTTTTTTTTTTTCATATTACAAGTTCCTGCACCTTTGAGACCTTAGCAACTTCAGGAAAGTTTTATTTATTTATCGAATAAAAAATTCAGTGGGAAAAGAACATACGCTCACACGTACCTGTATGGTGGGAAGGGGAGGGGGTGCAGAATCTAGGGCACAGCTTGCCGTGATGAAAAAGATGACAGGTGCCCCCCACTGCAAGCGTGGGACTGAGAGACCGTGGATTGAATTTAAGGAGGATGCTAGTGACTTCAGGGAGAACTCTCCTACCTGCAATATTTCCTTGTAGTTAAAATACACAGCACACTGCCGAAGCTAGTTATAGAGATAGGCAAGTGTGAAAATTAATTTAAGAGGCAGTTACACAGATTTTGGGTGAAGGTCTGAATAATGAAAATAGCACTGCTGGGGACATATTTTTGGCTGATTCCAGTGCTGAAATACACTGTAATGTTGGCTGATCTCAATTTAATACAATCCTGCAAGCAGGTGTCCTTGATGGTGCTTCAAGACTTCTTGCAAATAACTCCTTATGTTGCCACTTTGAAAATATGTGGGCAGTATTGTTGGACGCAACTCACAAACACAAAATAAATGAAAAAAAAAAAAATAGACATGGCATTTTGCATTAAAGAGTGAAGCATATAAAGTAACTGAGTTATGCTCTAACAATAAGCATGGTGGAAAATGTATCTCTGTAAATTTACCAGGAGGGCTGAAATAAGAGTTAAATTAAAACTTCCTATATTGATAAATATGCTCTGGGTCACACGGATGGC
Organism: Rynchops niger; assembly: GCA_013400035.1. Lineage (NCBI taxonomy): Eukaryota > Metazoa > Chordata > Aves > Charadriiformes > Laridae > Rynchops > Rynchops niger. The sequence continues at coordinate 6,997 of VXBH01005127.1, read as the reverse complement.
AACAGTGGTCAGAGTACAAGACTGGCTGTATAGAGATGGAGTTGATGACTCCTTGGTGTCTCCCTGTAGTCCATCATATATAAAATATTATTACTTTCTTTGCATCTTGTGTCCCCATTTTTTCTATTAACCTTTTGATGCCTTGATGTTTTTGATGCCTTTGACCCAGGGACTGCCTCCATCCTCATAGTAATTTTGGAAATTGTTTAATTGCAAAGACAAAAGCATATCAAATCCCTGTGCTCAGAAGCTGAAAACCAAAAAATGTAAACTTAAAGACAAGGAAGCTTTCTGAAAACCGAAGTATTTAAGTACCATTACCAGAAGACTGGGAGAATTGTTGTCACTTCATCTCAGTAAAACTGAACAAGCTCAAATTTTCACATCCGTATTGAGCCTTCTAAAACTTGTGTGCTCAGTTTAAGCTAAATATTGAGATTTCCTCACCCTTAATAAAATCGGGCACCTCCAGGGGAATGTTCTACATTAGACATTAGGTATTATGGTATGACGAATAACTCTGTCAAGATGGCTTTTTTTTCCTCTTGATAAAAGAAATGGCCCACATATTCAGCTTAACTTTTAGACCTCCGATATTAAGTGCTTTGAATTAGATAACGTTTTTCTGTATATCAATTGAAAATACAGAGATAAATCCTACCTTTCTACCATCTTCAGTAACACATTTGTCATTTCTGTTTGTTTCTTTATCGCTCTCTATTATTGTTTATGATGGCAAATGCCCAGTTTTGAAAATAAGAATTTAATGTGATCCTAAGCCTCGATTTCTCCCAGAAAGAATATGTTAACTTTTGCTGCAGCAGATGCCATCACTGACCATTGAGCTAGAAAGTTTTTATTTTATGGGTCTAGTGCAAAATTTAATCCAATCTGTTTGATTAGCAAAATCCAAGCAATTGCAAAACATACTCATCTGTTCCTGGAGTTATTAAAATAGAATGGATTTTAGCGTCTGGGGGAGCTGAGCTTTCCAGAAACCACCAGGGATGTCTGTCCTTCTGACTACAGGAGTGTAGATAATCTCATACCATGGCAATATCTTCTGTCCCCATTGGTGGAAAAGCAGGAGTGGAAGGGATGGAAGTCTTCACAAACTTTTTTTGCCTAGCCTAATGCTTTACCCCAAAGAATATTTCTTTCCATCGACAGCTGCACAGTAAAAGCAGCTCCGTCTGTTAAAATATGCAAATGACCAGCACGCATCTTTCCTCCCTCTCCTACTGAGCAGGGAATTCTGAATCTAAATTTATGGTGGAAAAAAAACAGAGAATCAGACTGAAGTAAATCTCAAACTGGGGGACTGCAGTGCATTTGGATGGATATCGATTTCAGCAAAAGGAAAAAAAAAACAACCCACAAACAGGGACATGCATACTGCTTATAGTAAAGAATTGTTTCAGATTTGCAGAATCAGTGGACAGGACAGAAGGTCACTGAATAAAGGGAAAATTAACAACTGAATCATAACACTGAGAGATCTTTGAAAGGAAATTTAATTTATAGCTATGCATAAAAGTACGCAGAAAGAGACCAAAAGTAAATTGATGAAACAGACTGAGCTGAAAAAGAAAATTCAGTTTTCCCTATAAGACAAGCACATTTTATTTATTAACTCAAAGAATAGAGCAACGTTAACTTCAGTTGCCATTTGTTTTGTGTTCATTAGGTTTGCCTTTTGGTCTATTTGGTTCTGCTTAATGTAGACAACAATTCAGGCAAGGTAAGAGTATCTCGTTATAACAATTCAAGACGCCCAGTGCTGGCCTGTCTTTACAATCACTAAGGATGGTATCTGACCTCAGCATTTATTCAAAACATAATATTTTCTAGAAGAAGTGAAAAATAAAAATCTATTGGTGAGATGGATTCGGTACATCAAAGGGGAAGATTACTTAAGAAAATGGGTTGGGAAGTGTATTATGGCACGTGAGCACAAGATCACTGAAAAGTTGAACTGTGTTTTTAGAGACTGGGATAGCAGAGCATTTCTTATACTTTATTTTCTAGGTTGTGTTCCCTTTTAATACAAGTGTGTCACGTTTTCACATACAGGATCGGTTCCACTGTTCTCTGAACTTAGCAGGTGAACAAAGGAGAAAACTAATCAGGTTTGAGGTTTTTTTGAAGGTTGATATGTGTATCTTCTTGGAAAAATCCTAAACTTACCTCACCAAATTACAGCTATGGGGAAGGTTTGGTCTCTAATTCAGATAGCTGACATACTTATCATTCCAAATTCAGATCTTTATTCAAAGAATAATAAATGAACAAGCTGGAACATGATCCAAATACTTCTGACCACTCAGTGTAAAGTTATATCACACATGGTTTCATAAATAAAGTTAATTTTCTATTATTCCATATTGGACTGTTCAGAACTGCCTCGTAAACCACCCACTAAATGAATTTGGCTCTTGATATTATTCTCTTTAGTCATATCTCAGAGCCACGTTCCCAGAGTCATCTTTCTTCTGCCAGTCTCCTTCTGCAAAGTTGACCAAGAGAATCCAAGCTGGTTTTTTTGGAAACCATGTTACTCTCTCCTTATTTTCTGTAACTGTCTTTTCCCAGTTTCCTCCAATCCCTCTAAACTTTCCTTCATTATGACTTTCAGAAGATTTTTATCTTTAGACCCTAGGTCTCATCAGGTGAAGAGGGAAATGCCAGAAGATTCTGTCTTTGTGTCCATGGTCACTTAGACACCTTCTCTAATTAGCAGAAATAGAGAGGAAGAGAATATTTCTACAGAAATATTTGGTACTTTCCTAAAATAGTTATCTAAGGCATATATTTCTCCCTGGTTATATCATGCCCTGAGAGTGCTTTGTCTCAGCTCCTTAGATGTTTGAACACACTCTAGTTGATTCTCAGTCTTTGGGGCATGTCTCAGTAGAGTTCTGGATCAGAACAAGGGTTTATGATCCCTATAGTAAAAAATAAACTAATGCTAGCAATTTGCTCTTTAGTGGGAAGGAAGGATGAGTGAATGAAAAAGAAAAGAAAAAAAGTTAATCTGACAAAAAAAATATTAAAGCTCTTGTTCTGAGATACAGGTCACCCCTTTTTTTTTTTCCTTCCTAATGAATTCCATTTCAACCTCAGTCCAGTTACGAAGTACTGGATTTGTGGGCCCGTTTTACAGATGGAACAGCAATGGCACAAAATATATACAGCTGTGCATGCAGTATCTCGCAGAGGTCTGGCTAGGTTTCTACTTGCCAGCAAGCCACATTTTTGGCTGGAAGAACCGGAGTTGTTCCAACTTTATTGGCCTTAATCACACCAATACTTCCCCATTGTAGTGACTGGTGCCAAAGTCATTCATGTTCATTTCACTCCCTAGCAATGACTATGTGATCTAAGTTCATTGTCCTTTGAAATTATTATGTGCATAATGAGACTGAAAAAAAAACTTTGCTGACATATAGCATTTTTCATCAGCAGATCTGAAGGATCTTTGCAAAGGAGGTCAGCATTTTTATGGCCATTAACAAATGAGGAAACAGAGACAAGCAGGTGAAACGTGTTTACTAAGGTTTTGTTTCTTTCTAAAATACAGAAAACTGAGAAAAGAACAGAAACCAATTTCCCAGACTGCATTTATAAAAATAAACAAACCAGTTCTAAGGCATAGGCTTGAGCTGGGTCCCACAGTATTCCCACCATTTGTCATCAGGTTCCTCAACACAGCTTTGGCCGGTGCCAGTTAGCACACCATAATGCCATCTCCCTCCGGTGAAAGGTCCATGGCCCGTTTTATTTGCTAGTATAGATTCATCCCTTAATGTAAACCCATACTTCTCCTTATAAGGAATCCTTATTTCTCTACATAATCAATGCTTGTGAAATAAGCACTAGAAGTTTACCACCTCCCTAATTGGTAAACATATTTGACTTAGATAAACATGGTTGTCTTTGCCAATGCTCTCATACTTTTCTTTAATCCGTATTTTAATCCAGAGTAATGACTTTGAGCACAGGAACACTAAAAGGAAAGCAAATAAAATATAAACCATTGGTTTTGTCCAATGTGGAAAACAAGAATAAAAACCTTTAGATCTATAAGGTGAGATCCCATAAGAATTCAGCTCCCTTTTTTGCTGAGGAAAGAAGAATATGTGAAAATATCTTTCATGTGGGAGGCAGACAGCAGGCAGTTTTAGAAATGAAGATGGAATACCTGAAAACAAGTGCTAAATTAACTCCTAAAAAAGCAAACTGTCCTCTACTGACAACCGCAAAATCAAAACTAGGTACAAGCAACGTGAAAGATTTCCCTTGGGATCCTTAACTTTTTCCCCACCTTTCCTAATAGCTATATATTTTTAGTGATACTGTTCAGGAATTATACAACTGAAGCTTTTTATTTCTTTCCCCTCAGCAGAATATTAGAATATGCCAATTTTTCAGAAACAAGTCTTCCAGTGTGTGAGAAAGTATAGTTTTCAAGGATTTTTCTACCTCAAGAGCATTCCAAACTGTGAGTTAATTTGCCACTTAAGAATGTGTAAAAAAAACCTGGTTCTGAAACAAAATGTTTTAAAATGATGAAAATAAACATTGATTTTGACCTGATCCAAAATAGTATCTATTTTGTTTTATTTTGTCTAGTGAAAATGTTTTCTATTTCACTCTCTCAACTTCTACCAGAATTGGAAAAAAAAAGTGTGAACATTTAAAATTGTCATGGTTTAGAGGCTCTTTTCTGCCAGTTCTGATTTTGAGTCGTTCACCTCTGTCTCTCTGCCATCAGAGAGACAATAAAGAAACCCCATAAAGTCTTAAATATTCAATACATTTTACACATACTTAGGATAGTGCAGGCCAACTCCACCTGTTGGGGACAATTACTCCTGGGTTTCCAGGGAGGTGTCACATAACTGAGTGGGGGCAAAGTCCACTGCTGAAGCTCCATTTATGTCATCATCAAAATATACCCAGAATAAGAGAGACAAATAATCCTGAATTGCTTCATCAATATGCTGGGGTATCTAAAAAGTCCAATCGACTCTTTTGAATTTCTACTTTATTTTTTTCTCCTATAGAACTGCTTGGGATATAAAATTCATTCTCTGCATCTGAAGGGTGCCCTTCAACTTGTAATTCTTCTGTGTCTTGATTTTGTATTTATAAAATAACAAGACTGATAGTTCCTTGGTCTTCCCCAGTGTTGGTCTTTTCTATTTTAAGAAAAAGATTATCATGTCAAAAGCTGACCTTTGATAGTTGCCCAGTCTCAAAGACAACAATATGAATACAATCACAGGAGTGTTTAATTATGATAAAGCCAATAATACATCCTCATAATGATAAAAATATTACATTTAAATAGCTTAGACTTAGGCCAAGATTACCAAGTTTGGATGAATATGGTCATGTGCTTAGGTCTATGGAAAAAGTAACCATACTGAAAATTCACACACCTTTAACCATCACAAAACATGTGTCAGTAAGTGGAAACATTGTCTACTAGCACTTTCAAAGCATCACGCAATTTACGAGTACTTTTCATGACTGCATGCAAGGCAAATAGTTCTCCTTGCAGCACTTCCATTTTAGTTTAAACCTTAGCTTGGTTTCAAGATATGTTGGCTGTATACAATAAACTGTAAGCACTGCAAATTATCTAGCATATAACTTTAAATTTTTGAGGTTAAAGATCAAAATGCCAGGAGAAATAAATCCTGACATTATCCATAGCTTTTTATGCAACTTCAACGTTTTACCAACTTTCTTCAAAATTATGGGAGTAAATAACAGGTGATTTTAGAGGCTTTTAAAAAAGATAATTTGAATAATATAAAAATATTTTTCACTATTTTCTATGATAATGAATACTGATTTGCATAAATCAGTCAGGGATTTGTACCTTATATCTTATGGCTGGCACCCATTCCTATTCTTCATCAGAAACACCACTGTATTTTTTATTTTAGATTGGTGCGGAATGTGTCTCTAACATAGAATGACATCATTTCCACTTTCAAAATTATATCAACGTTCATACTTTTAGGAATACAGTACACTGTGGGGTTTTTTATTATTATTGATTTTGGTTTAATTTCATTGGTTTGCAATCAATAGGCATTTTGTCATTGACTTCCTTGGGCATAGGACCAACCCCTCAAGCAACACTAGTTTCTGGCATCCTTTCTGAGGTTAACCCAAACCTTCCACTTCAACGGCCTATTAACCACAGGAGAAATAAACAAAAATACAAGTCCATCTCACAGTTCAAAGAACTGCTTAAATAGGGGTGATTTTACAGAATCTCAGTTTCAGCCAAATGCAGAGCAATTGCTTTGCAGGTACTCCACCCGACTGTGACTTTGCGAACTTTGTTGTAGGTTTACACACTCCATGGCTTTAAGTATTTCTGAAGTACTGCACAGTAATAATTAGCAGCCAGAGGCAAAATAATCATTGCTAGTTTCATTTAATGCTAAAGCCAAAACTAGTATATTTTCTGTTGGTCGAAATGTCAGACCTTATCTGCATTATTCTAAGATCAGATGGAAAAAATGCGCTTTTAAACACGGTTCTGAATAAGACTACCACTTGTAAATACGTTAATCTGAATGTAAGGTGTGCCTTCTAGTGGATAGAGAGGTACATTTGAAATAAGCAGGTTGAGCTAATATGTCAGCGTAACTGATTTATGAGGAAATACTAATAAGTAAATCTGAATTAAAATTAGCAAATTGAAACAATGATGAATTAATTTAGGTAAATATTACTATTTTAGCTCAGTTACATTTGTGGGAATTCTTTTGCAGAAAGAGGTTGATAATGTTTTTGAGCCAAATATTTAAAAGAGCAAAAACAAACCAGAGAAGTTGTTTTCATAAGGCCGATGCCGTCATATGAACCACTTAACTTTCCAAAACTTAAGCCCTCTTTTTGCATCTAGAGATGCTTAAAAAGTTGTTCTTAACTGCTCTATGAACACCTGAAATGTGGGAAGGGGATAAAACCA
>VXBH01005110.1:37686-54225 GCA_013400035.1 Rynchops niger | reverse complement strand
AGACATTCCAAACCCACCTGGCCAGGTTCCTATGCAACCTGCTCTGGGTGACCCTGCTCTGGCAGGGGGTTGGACTAGATGATCTCCAGAGGTCCCTTCCAACCCTGTGATTCTGTGATAGCACAAGAAAAAGAGGCAGAAAAAAGAGAAAACACACACATACACAAACCCAAATACCCAAACTGCCAGAGTACACAAGCGTACCCCAGCAGCCCAGGATGGAGACAAACGCTGACACTCTAGGACTGATCCATGTTAAAGAGGAAAAAAGTCACAGCACGCTGAGAGCCAGACGGGATCTAGCTTCCTGACTCACACAGCCTCAGCAGAGAGAGGGATGCAGATACTCTCCCACTTTCTTTCCTCAGACAGCACGACTGAGCCTTCCCTGCATACAACCCCGCCTGCCTCCAGGCTCTGAACTTCCCGCACTGCGACGACAACGGGGAAGCAGCAGCCCTGGAAAGGGAGCTGCGTACCACAAGAAAGTGCTCTTTTACTGTGGGAGTGCTCCAGCACTGGAACAGGTTGCCCAGAGAGGTGGTGGAGATGTTAAAAATCCAGCTGGACATGGTCCTGGGGAACCTGCTCTAACTGACCCTGCGTGAGTGGGAGAGTGGGCAACATCATCCGAAGAGGTCCCTGCCAACCCCACCCATTCTGTGGTTTTGTGATCCCACGAGCTTCAGCATACTCCTGGTACCACCCCCAGGGCATCTCTACAACCCCTAGAGACAGACAACTGAACAGGCAACAGCAGGAGGGCTTGAGGAAGTCTCATCAGGTCAGCACTCAGGAAGGCAAACAACTGCAGCTCATCATACAAGTCCTTTTTTAGAAAATAATTACTCTCCTGACAATTCTGCTATTGCCGGGCAACACACACAAATGAACAGCCTCTTCTGTTCCACAGTTTTAAAAACTGTGGAAGCTGATAAGGCAATAACAAACCGCTCACAATTCTGACACAACCAAAATGAAGCGGCCTGCAGTAGCACCAAGCATTAGTGACAAGCTGGAAGAAGCAAGGAAATCCTTAAAGGTTAGAGCCTGCAGGAGTCAGTATGGTGCTGTCTTCTGTCCAGCCACACTCAGCAAACAGCCAGGGTCTGGCAGAACCGTGCCAGCTTACTGGGCTGAGGATGCGATAAGATGCAGAGAGCATTACTGCAACCAGAAACACTCCATCACAAAGGAAAGGTTTGCCCATCCCAGGTAGAAGAATCGCTCCTTCCCGCAGCAGAGGTACAGACAGATACGCGGACAGCACAAGCTTCTCCAGGTGGTTCCACCATTGTGTCTCAGACAGTGTGGAGAATCCATCCTCCTGCTCCCCCCAGACCCACTCGGTCCTCACCCTTTAACAGACACAGGTACATTCCAAACCACAACTACCACACCTTGTCACACCGAAAAAAACACTCCATTTGCCAATGAACTGAATGGTTATAGCCTTGAAAACAAAGAGCAATGGAACATTGGCCTACCTGCAGCATACAACTAAGTCCATACACCAGTGGACGGTGTTGAGGGCAGGAGAGGAAATCTGAGCAGGCCAGCTGTACTGGGCTCACCACAGGACCCGGGGCAGTCGGACTTGGGGCTGCCAGAGGAGGGTTGCTTGGTCCAATAATCATATGGGGAGAGTGTGCAGCTACAAGATTAGGACCATCGCTTAGCAATATAGACAGACGTCTGGCACAAAAATAAGCAAGGCGACGGGATAGGTAAGCTGACTGAACAAACTCTTCCGAATACTGAAATTTAAAAAAAAAAAAAAAACAAACAAAACAAAAAACACTTATAGTTTAGTACACAGCCTACTCCATGTGTTCATTTTCTTTAACCATCTAGCATAGAACGTGCATAAACTGGAAGGGATTACCTCCAATATTTAAGACTCCAGAAGTCAAAAAAGAACAGAGCAGCTCAAATATGCATCTATACTTCTGTCTCTTAAAAAATTAATCTGCTCTCCAGGACCAGTTACAGAATCTTTCTACCAATTCAAGTTAAGGATTGTAAAGTATGAACATTTTAAAGGCGTTTATAAATTACACACATGCACCATGCAATATATTTCCCTAAATGTTCTAAGTAAAAACGTTTACGCAGATTTTACCACCACAAATATTAAAATAATTTAACATGTATGAATCATGCTTATATTGATTTTTGGCTTTAAAACATGCATGTACCTGCAACATTAGCGGCAACAATAGCTTAAGAAGATCATCATCAGTGGGTCTGATTTTTTCCAAAACATCCAGTATCCATGTCAAATACTCATGTCTCTCGAGCATTCCTTCCTTAAATGATTTAAAATAATACATCACGTATTAACTGGGAGCGCTAAACAAGCAGGTGTGTAATTACAAGTTTTATTTAAAATTTCTGGTTTAGCTCTCATTACCCATCTCAGCACACAGCTCCCAAGACCCTCAACCCCCACGACACAGGCAGGAACCATCCACCATCGTGGCAGCCCTAAGGATAGGGAAGCAATGGCATACAGCACCAACAGTCTCCACAGCTCAAATTCAGCACACTGCCTGATTTACTGCTGACAGACAGACCCCCTCCCAGCAACCATTCTGCTATTTCTGTCCTTGGGTAGAAGGAACCAGAGAGTTATTCTGGGCTAGAACCATGTGGAACTGAACAGCCAGACCACCACTCCAACACCCAGAGCTTCATGAGCCACACTGACCTCAGCCTGATTCACAACCATTAAAAACACCCTTAAAAGATGGGATAATATAGGAGAGACAGAATAGTTGAGTACATTGCTGCAATCGCAGTCAAGCACACTAAGCAAATCAAAGCTTTTTCAGCTAGCAAATCTTAAATGAATTAGCATTTACAATGCATGCAAGTCTTACCACAAAAGCTACCAGTGACTTCTAAAATTAAACTTTCCAAGAATGGTAACCTAAAAAAAGAAAAAAAAAAAACCACCCATGCACTTCTTAAAGTATTACCTGAAACATATAAAATGACAATTTTTCATTATATTCCCACTGCTTCAGGGCTTGTTCCATCTCTTGAGGCATCACTACAGAGCTGTTGCCTTGGCTGGAAGTCACATGATAAAACTCAGCAACCTTTGCCAGCTGCTCTCGAAGGTATCTGGTTATAATTTGAGTCCATTCTACAAAATAAGTTTACAATTAGAACATTTCAGGTGATTAAAGGTTTCTTTCACAGTGAGAATTCAAACAAACTTATATCACCTTTGTCATCAAAACTACCTGTGCAAAACATCAACCCACAGTTGCACAACACAGCACCTAATGTGAATTAACGGGCTTCTCACGTGCCGTGCCTCTCCTGTGCATTGGTCTCAGAGCACACATACTGTCAAATGGGCAAGAAGCCTGCTAGCTTCGCATGACACAAAAAGCACTGACACAAGGTATGCCTTTAGGGAATCACCTGTCCCTTTCATCAGCATTCAGCCAGAAAACAACCTTGAAATAGGTAAAATAAATATATTTTGTTACTTCCTTCCATCCGGACCTTTAGTCTCCTCTTCCTTTCCCCTCCAAATATAGCCAACGGAGAATTCAACAGGACTCTGCACAAGCAATGGGATATAAAACTGTTCTTTCTGTAATCACTCTGAAACAGACAACTGCTCCAGATTTTTACTCTGATGAAAATAAAAAAGCTCAGGAGCAGTTTCTTAGGTCAGAGTGACCAGCACAGTGCCAAGGTCTGCCAGTAAGACTGATTATATTTCCTTTGCCCTAGATAAGTCAGTAGGTGCTTTTCAGCAAACACACAAACCTAAAAATCACCAATTTTTCTCTCCGCTTCAGCACTGATTCTGTATTTACTATAACTTGGAGAAATTAGTGAACGTGAGTGAACTTGCTTGGTCATATACATGAAGGTTTGGGAAAAGAGGAATTGTAAGGAAGGCACTCTCTTAACAGTAACTGGAACAACCAAGGCTATTTGTTAGTATCTCAGAGACAAACATCTGACAGAGCTGTATTTAATCAGCATGCAGCATATTTTAGAAGAGCACTCTCTTCTATGAATCCATAATGCAGTTGCTTTGACAATCTAAGCCTGTTTACTGTCAGAGTTACAGGAACCACCACTCTCAAACACAACTATTTTCGCTGTTTACTACTCACCTCAGACTTCAGCTAGCGCGTTCACTCTTTTTTCCCTTTGCATTTGTAATTGGCAGTTCTGCCAACATATACAGACTATATGTTGAATGCTTTTCCATCGGAATCCACTGGAATTTCTGTACGAAGCTAGTGGGTCTCAGTGTTTCCATAGAGCAGGTTAACTACATTTACTTCAAACATGTGCCCACTTTTGGAAAAACAATTCTGAATCCACTACTTCAAACTTATTTGTGTGACAGAATGAAAGGATAATTTTCCCAAAACAATTGCCAATATCTCTGTGCCCCGAGTTAGAAACAATGCAACCAGCTTTCTGCTATCCAAGGCACAGATATAAAACATTTTGGGAACTGTCAAAGGATGCTCAGTAACACGCAGCAAACTACTTCCCAAAAAGCTCTCAACACCGTTAGTAAAATGGGAGATTTGTACAGAGGACTGAATCTTCAGTAACCTACCTCAGAATACTCAGTGATAAAAGCCACAGGCACCTCAGCCTGCAGACACTCTCACTGGCTTCGTTCATCCTCCCTGTGAAGCGGGTGCCACCATGGTGCCAGCCCAAGCAGAGCCAGAGCAGGAGTACCTGCCTACCCCACGATGCACCTTCCCAGTAAGCATAAACTCCTTTTATTTCAAAGAGCTGCTACTCCCAGCCAGAGCAAACCAGGTCTAGATCAATTTGTCGCAACAGAGTGGACAACCTTAGCTTTCTTCAGCTCCTCCTTCCTCCCCTTTCTCCCCCCACTCCCAGACAACCAAAGAGGGTGCTTCTTTTAACTACACCCTAACGATTACACACCAGTCTCGGTATACAGCATCCCCACTTCAGTCCCCCTAGGAGGGCCACAGATACTCTTCTATCACTAGCAGAGCTACTCACGACAGATTAGGAAGGCAATCAGCCTGCTCTCACAGTCTGATCTGAGCTTCCTGCTAGGGTCTAGCCCAAAAAATGCTTACTTTATTCAAGAGAAAAGGGAAGACAACCTGAGAGGTTGGAGAGAGGGGCTGTTTCAGCATCCCATGGTGCAAAGGACAGAAGGGGAATTTGAGAGAAGGAAAGAGCAAGTCACCCAACCCTGCTCAGCAGTGCCAGAACAGCTAAAAGGAGCCTCAACCCATCCCTTGTCGGAAGAAGGAGCGGAGAACTGTGTTATCTCCCACTAAAACACCACTGACCTCACTACACAGAAGCTAATCCCACCACAGCAGCCTCCCAGAGTTCATAAACCAATGGAGACACCATTGTTTTATCCAGGCAGGTGTCTCCCTTCTTGGCAGCCATGCACATTGCCTCCCCCTTGCTCTCTGTCTCTAAAAATCAGACTGATTTTTTTTAAACGTTTTTTAAACTATCACCAAAGAACAAACATAGGATGTTTGCTAGAAAATAAACTTTTGGGGCTTTAACTAGGAACTCAGAGTGAAAACTACTGTTATGAGCCTACAAACAATAAAAGAAAAAAAAAAAAAAAACAAACCACAAAGCAAAGTTTGAAAGAAACAACAGAATGAGCTGGCAGGAAGACACAAATATTTCTCACAGCAGTACAGAGATGTTGCTGAACATCAGTGAAATTGTCTGTTCTGAGCCCAGTTATTTTGAGGACAAAAAAGGAAAATGTTAATTCCAGACAGCAGAAGAGCTGTAGGTAGCATATGTAAATTGAGAGAGTAAAACTACAATTTTGATAATAGTTAAAGTACCTTTGAACACCTTAAAGGTGGTCACTGGTTGGCCCACTGGCTTGGTGCCAGATGGTGGCATTTAAGGTTAGCACTTAAAATAAATACCTTGCCACCTATGTTCTAATAAATAAGCTTTGAAATCCACATTTCATCCCAGGCTTTCTAAATTAGCAGTTCTGTTCATTCCCTGGTAACATTTATCTTAGCACAGCCTTTGCCACTCCTGCCAACCCCACAGAGACCAGTGTCAGTGGTGAAGATGCAGCACAGTCATCTCCTCAGATGCTGCACCTGGAGATTTAGGGAGGAATCAGCTGGGAGGAGAAGCAGGCAACAGGGCAGTATTTATGCTGCATGGCTCTTTGTGACACACATTTTTAAGTGAAACTGATTTAAAAGAATTTTTATTCCCCTTCCCACTACAAAGATTCCTCTCTGGACACCTAGTAACACCAAAGCCATGAACAACAGGAGCATGCCCCTTCAGCTGTTATTATGCATTTAGATATTAGAGATGTTTATTTACCAATATTTGGGTCAGTAGCCTGGCGTTTCTTGATTTTAGCTTCAGAAATAGCAGCGTAGTAGGCACATGTCATTTTGATCAGCCACGCCGCTCGCAGCAGTGGCACAGAATATTTTGCTAAGTAAGCAAAAACATCTTCTTTTTTACTGAGAATAGGAACCTGAAACGAAAGAGGAAGCAAGTTATAGCACACAGTCCAAACAGCAGCTGGCACCTGCAGGTTAGCCCAGGCCTCCTCTGCTCAGCCCCACGCTCCCTGGGAAGCGGCAGACCTCTTCATCAACCTAGGAACCCACTACACTGACACACCTGTTATCTACACACATAGAAACTAAGAGACTTGACAAAAAAAGAGATAACCGCCACACACTTGCCCCAGGTTTCACCAGGAGCATCTTTTACCTGCTCAGAGATGCCTACAGGGCTACTAGCAAACCTCTTGACAGCCAAAGACATCCAAAGTGCAGAAACAGTCCTGCAAGCTGATCCTCAGAACCTCTGGAAAATGGAGATATATCAAGTTTTGGGCAAGGGTTCAATTACACAGTCACTGCCAGTTACCTGGGTGCCCCTGGTTCAGATGAGTCTGTAATAACCAGAGCACACCAGGGAAACACAGCCTGGCCAGCTAATACTGCCCGCACTGGCCACGCACACCACAGGGCTGGTCCCATAAGACTTCCAGGTAAAGACTCACTCTATTCAGTCACAGCAAGCCTTACAACTTTCTGCATAAAGTAGAATAATTTCAAAATGCATTGCTAAAGCAACATATATGAGAACAAAATATTTCATGCCCAGTGGAGATAGAAGGGAATGGAGACACAAATGCTACACTTACTATCCCCTACCAAAAGAAATCCTCATTACTCCTTCAGGCATACTCATCCTTTCCAACAGAGTGCCTGCAGAACAGAGGTGTGTCAATGCTGAAGAGAGCAGCAAACAAAACACTGACCCTTTCCTCTTCAGTGGTCAGCCTAGGGACTCTACAGAGTCAGTTTCAGTGTTCCTAATACGCTTGTTTCCTGTTATCGCAGGTTTATAAATTTGGTTCTTTAAAAAAAAAAAAAAACCACACACAACCAAAAACTTAAACAATGAAAGAAATCTCTCTAGCACTTCTAGTCACAAAGTTAACCTCTCAGAAAGTTAGGGGGAAACTTAAGGTGGTGGCATGCTTGCCGCAGCAAAGCTCTTCTTTTTCTGGTGGCTCTACTGATGGCAAAGCAGCACACAGTTCTTCATCAACTTCATAGCAACAGACCAAAAACTGGTGAAACTTGTACCTTCTGTTATTTTCATCCGTTTATGCTCAATAGTCTTGGAATAAGGGTTCCCTATTTCAGTTTAATTTATACTCAGAGTAACTCACAGACACTGTAAGATTAGCTGCTTGTACACAGAGCTTCAGGAAAGAAAGGCATGAATAACAGCACCTTTGTACGCCACCTTGGATGAGTTTTAATGACCACTTCAAATTTATCTTGTACTGCTGTTCTTAACAGCATGCAGTATCCAAAGAGATAGCTCAGAATTGCCTTCTCCAGTTATACAAAGACTGCCACAAAGCAGCAAGAATTCTTCTTCTTAATTGTAAATTTCATCAAGAATGCAACTAATAAGACTGTTCAACAAAGATTGTTAATACAAATTTAAATGTGAAGAGCATGCAAAGGGATTGCAGTTAGCAGGCAGGTTCTTTTAAGAAGGCATTGGCTTCCTAGCCAATTATCTCCTTGCCAGACACGAGAATTTCTGTAAACTGTTCCTTTGCTTGAGGAAAGAGACCCTTGAAGTGAAGCGTACAGGCAAAGAATCTGGCTGTCAGTAAGATAAACATGCTTGAGCTGAAATACAGTCATTCAAAGGAACTTTTTATCAGCTAGATCAGAAGTTCCCCTTTGCCCAGGTACCCTCCTTTCTTGCAGAGAGGGAACATGCTGCACAGCAGCAGCCTCCAGCACCGCCCCACATCCAGCACATTCAGAAACACTGCCCTATTGTTATAGCCCAATTCAGTACAACCCAACGTCCAAGAAATAGAGGAAGGAGTATTTTGATACCTTTTTTGCTAAAAGAGTCAGTGGTTTACTTCCCGCTAAATCTGTGAACCAGTTGTGAATCGCACTCTGAGATCGAGCAGTAACCAGCCAGTAGTTGTCTTTGGCATTTACTTGTGGTTTCTTCTTTCCTGTGTCCTGGAAAGTGTTAAGTTTTAGCTTTTCTGCTAGTATGCTGCTAAAGTAAGCGCCAATCTGGTGGGAAAAAAATGCAAAACATATATGACAACCCAGTAAGTATGCATCTATCATACATTAACGCACAAAGGATTTCCATCTGAATAGGTATAGTCATCACTCTAGTCCAGGCTATCAATCTTATAAGATTACACTTTCCTTCCCTGCAACTAGGAGATGGGTATTTATGATATTAAGCACCCGTGCAACACTTCTGCATTATCACTGTAGAAGCTACAAGTCAGCAAAACCAAGCCAAAGATGACCAGGACCCAGAGATACCAGAGATGCAGCTGCCACTCATGACAGGTCACTGGGAATGGCCAGAGCCACATCCCTCCAGGAGATGGGCATCTCGGATTTAGACCCCAATTCAGCGTATTCTAAGAGTATCTCAGAACATTCCTCCCCTTCTACACTTCACCATAGCATTAAGTGTGTAAGTACACGCTTCTTACTTCTATTTAGAACAAAACACACTGTCACAAGAATCGCATTCGTTGTCTTTGTGTCAGCAGTTACAGCAGACAAAACTTCAAAGATTCGGGTAAGCTAGAAAGCGTTCTGACTTCTATTCAAAACTCCTCCGCTACCACTCAATACGTCCAGAATGAAAAGCTTTGTAACATTTGGTTCCCCAGTACTTTCAATCCCAAAACGGCAGAAAAAAGCCCAATAGAGATTTTACTTCCCATGTAGGCTTATTTACTTCTCAAAATTACTGTAACAGAAATTAATTTTTAGACTCGACAGTATGAATAAAATGTTTGATTTTCTAATAAATGTATTCATAGTTGGGTAATTTTAAAATCTATGAAAAGCTTTTAGGAGATTATTTTGGTAATTCTACACTTAAACCTTCCAAATAACTATAAGCACATCCTTACGAATTTCTGTTTTACTTTTCAAGCAATTACGTTCAGTAGTCAAAACAGGAATAATTAAAACAGAAGACAGAAAGAGCCTGCAGGTAGCAATTCCAGAAAACAAAATCAGAAGAATGTAAAGGAAACCTTTAAAATTTCAACAATAGCAACCTTGTCATTTACTTGTATCTCTTCTTCTGCTAAAATAAAAGAGCATCAATGTATAACTAAATTCACATTTTCCAATAAGCTTTATAAAGTTATATATTTTAAAAGTCAAATGGCAGAAAATTACTTTCTCTAAAAACATTTTTATAAGCTTCTTGATAACATTATCCTTCAAAATAATTTCTTTGTGCTTTCCTAACAGAAAAAAAAAGTGAGAGTACGTGAATCTGGACAGATCCCTCAAAGAAACAGGGGATGGAGATTTTTTCTAAACAGCTATTATTTTCCATTTGGAGGATAGTAGCTAATATTTCAGTGATTTTTATTGCTCTTTTGTATGTCACACTTCTTTGACTCTCAAAAAAAAAAAAAAAAAAACCACGGGAGAGCTAAGTTAAATTTCACTAAACAATCCAAGAATGTATTTCCAAGAGACCCAGACCACAGTGACCAGCTTCTCCTGTCAGAAAACAGCCTGATGAAACAGATACAAGACCAAAGCAAGTTAAAGATGTGTAAATACTAGGGACTTTCAGGGAAGGAGTCACTACTGTGTTTGTAAGTGAAGTAAATAAAAGAACAAGAGCAAAAATTAACATCTCTTCTACAATGAAGTGTGCTAGTTACATTTTGTTCTCAACATCCATGTTTTCCTCTGAAGACCGGTAACACTAGGTAGCAGAAAAACAGCTCAGCATTCTTAAATTAATTCTGAAATTAGCTTTAATACAAAGACTTCTAACTAGAAAGCAAAACAGACAAGAACCAAGTACAACCACTGCCAGGTTGATTCCAATTTCAATGAGTATACTCAGACCAAAAAGCCCTGTCTTACCTTTGAGGCATTAATGACAATATTTCTAGCAGATCCATGCTCATCTCCAGAGAAGGCAGGTTGATTACTGAAGCCTTGCTTTACATTCACTGCAGTAAGTTCATCCTGCAAAGAGTGTTTTAAGGGCAAAAAATGAAATGACAATTTAAGAAGTCACATCATTCTGAGAAGTATGTTTTTATAAAGAAAATTCCCGTATTTGCTAGTATGTCACACTCTGCATTCACCTGAACCCTCAAAGCACTTTGCACATTCACAGGATTTCAGTGAAGTGGAACACACTGCCACTCCTACGCTCCAGTCCCCATTAAGTGTTTACCTTACAGCAAGCTTCAAGGCCATAACTTGATAAGGATCCCACTTGGTTTGCTGCAAGAGGATCGCTGCCCATGAGAAGGGTAGCAGGAAACAAGGCCTTGGCAGCCTTTGTAAAACCTGCAGTGCCCCCCAGCACTCAGCCCTAAATCTTCCTCATGGAAGTGGTGCCAGTCACCAGCCTTCCTGACCAGCGCATCCTCCTCTCCTCAAGATACACTGGGATTGCTGGAACCACCTGCATCACTCCACAACAGAAAGCAGAGCGGTAACACCCCTCATTACCCCCAGACCTCCACACGTCCCTTCCCCCAGCAAAAAGAAGAACTTTTTACATTGTTGTTTTGTTGAAGTTTAAAATGTTACTATTTCAGTTTGTGGCCTCACAACCACCAGTTGATAATATCTACTGAAATAGGAAACAGAACACCTCCAGCAGAAACAATTTCAAGTAAACGTCTGTCCCTGATGCAACTAAACCAAATTCTTCTGGAATTCTGCTTTAGTAGTGGAAGCATTACTCCTCTCCTACTACACTATCAACAGACCTTCATTTTGCTGCAGATGGGTATTTAAGCAGGCTTAGCTGAATCATATTCACAGCAAGAGCGCAGAACTGACACAAGTGGAGTCAGTAGCATTAGGGGCAAACACATACCTGAGTCTTCACAAATGCAGAATATAACTTCCTAAGCGAGTCCCACCATCGCCCCATCCTTCCCCGTCTTCACTCCGTATCTTCACCAAAAGTTAATATTCTCCCATGGAGGCTGTGCACTTCATTCCCTTATTCAGGACCACATGCCTGTCAGACTGAGGTTTACCTACACCAGGTAAATGGGAACTTGACTGGTTTGTTTGCCCCAACAAATCAGTTACTTGCCACCAAAGGTACTCTACACAGGCTCAAGTGGTCCACGGACCCCTGGTAGCAGTCAAGATATCGGAACAATCGCCAAGATGACTGTGAAATAACCTATGAAAACAAAGAGCAACTGCTATGCAACTAAGCAAATAAAATAGGAGAAAATAAAGTTAAGAACATCACGTTTTACTAGAAGATTTTGTTAATAGTTTTGGGCAACTTCTCTCCCCAAAAACAGCAACCCAGAAGCTTCCATTCAGCTTATTCTCTTACACTTCGCAACGCATTTTGCTTTTCAGTATTTTTGCAAAGTTTGGGAGTAACACAGAAGACAGTAATGTATTTAGAAGACATGTAAGCTCTCTAGGGTTTATGAAGTTAGCAAGCCTCATCTGAATTTTAAATGAAATCAACAAGAAGTGCTGGAACACTCCTCCACCCACATTATCCCCAAGACAGCCTTGAAAACACAGATAAAGGCAGAGATGAAAGTGATCAAAGATATTATAAGCAAATAAATAAAAGGTAAATGGCAAACAGATGGAGATATATGTTACTATTAGTGCCATTTCCACAGATGACCCCACTTCTGTTATCTTTAAACTTCTCCTCCTTTTGAAAAAGCTGTCTATATATCATTATGCTGAAAATAACCACAAACCGTATGTTTTACTGCTCTATCTACCACCACTGTTGGAACAAGCTGCGGATGGACCGACAACACAAACACATCAGTGTTTTGGTTTTGTCTGGCTCAGATTATTAGCTCAGATTTCTCCCTGCCTTCAGCAGCCGTTCAGAAATTCTAAACACGGAACACAGGACAGTTGCATAACCAAACACCAACTAGAAATGAAAAGACATGTCATCTGCAAACACAATGCACCCAGATACCTTTTCAAACAAATTAACAATAAAATGGATGTTCACAGGAGCTCTCATTACATCTCACTTAAGCCGGCTCCATTAACAGCTCAGGGTCAATTTCTAAGAGCACAGCTGTCCCCTAGCAGAACTGAAGGTTTCCTGGCCACCAGCACAGCTAAGTTGCACAATACTGAATGTCCCAGGGTTAAACATCCTTTCATTTGGCTTGGTTTGCAAGCCCTCCCCTACTGACAGGCACAGGAGCACCACACGCTGCTGTCACTAAGTGACGTGCTCTGCGCCACGACGCGCCAGATCCTCTAGGCTCCTGCAGGGATGTCAAGCTTCCTTTCAAAATGTCAAGCAGGGCCCCAAGCGAGCCCAATCAAGGCTTAAAACTCTTTTGCAATTTTAAATAGTCAAATGAACAGTCAGGCCCAAATCGCGTTAATTTGCTTCAGAAAGAATTGTAATTGTTTCATGTGGGATATTTAAGAACCACCGATATATCTGCAGCACTCCGTTTCTGAACGCAATGTGTACAGATGGATATCTTTACAGAAAGAAAGCCTGACGAGTGCGGCCGATGTCCACAGGACCTGAGTGTCACCAGCTCTGCAAGAAGTCATACCCCAACTTAAATCTGTGTGTGTTCACTCCATCGCAGCTGTGACTCCTGCAAAGCGTGTTCAGAGGAGGCCACCTGTAGCACTCACCCAGTCGGCTGCACTCAGGGCACTCAGATCTAGACTGCGAACAAATGAACTGACTGTTAGGATCAAGCATTGAGGTATTATGGTTGGGTGTTCTAGATTACCTAATTCCATATTAACTTGCTTTTAATGAATAAGAACGAGCTCTTTCAACTTAAGCATTCTCCTGCTTCCTTATTACTGCGGTTACACTTGCTTACTGCAGCACCAAGCCGCTAAGAGAAAAGAAGAAAGCTAACAATGTATAAAGGTTTTGAAAAACCAGCAACTGGCCAGTTTATTCTGACATCTAAGCTGGGCAAACAGACAATGTACAGAGCTATACCGGCACACAGTCAAAAACAAGTCATTTCTGAAAGGCATTCTTTTTCTCCTTAAGCTCCAAAATTCCCTTCAACAAAGAAATTTAAAAGAAGTTCATATTAAACTCATAAAAGAAAAAAAAATGGCTCTCTCTAACCAGTCATTACTGTTAGATCCTCTCACATGCTCCTTCTTTTGCTTTGTGTCTCTTTATTGCATGAGGGCACCTACTTTCAGCATCTTGGAGCAACCACAGCCTCAGCTTGGAGGCCCAAACCCTCTGCAGGAAGGTCCAGGATTTCAACCTGCGGCGCAGCCGCTGCAGCGTAACCTTTCCACTGATGCTCAGCTTCCGCTACGTTGGGGCTTGGTTTGAACAATGAAATCAAAATGTAACTCCCTAAAAGAGACAGTATAAAATACTATGCCAGCTATAGATTACTAAACAAGCTGTATTTCATGATGAAGAGAGGAATAACAATATTTAGAGGAGCATTACCCACTCTGAATCAATGGCTCAGAAGTTACAGAAAAGGATTAATCATACCCAACAGCCAACCACAGGCAGAAGCAACTTTTGCCGGAGACTGGGAACATCCTGGCCATGTTATAAACAGATACTGAGAGCAAGAAGGAAGACTGGTCTTTCAAGACAGGTCTATTCCCAACCAGCATAAGGGGAACAATACCAGAGAGGCCTCTCTGACAGAAATTTCAACTTCTTTACCTATCCTACCAGTGAGGGGGTGGTCTGGGCTACTGGCGGTTGTAGACACTGGGGAATTGAGCCTTGGAAGAGTCAAACCCTATGCACTAGGAAATTTCTTCTGTCTGAAGGCTGTTTCTCAGCATAAAAATATGTCAGTCGTGCTTTTTTGTGCTTTGAAACTGAATTCAGCTGAAGTTAAAAACATTACTCAGGTAAAATCATGAGGCTCTGGCCCTGATGATATGATACATGGAGTGTTTCTATCTTTGGCTTGCACCAAACACAATTTGCATTATATTTTATCCATCTTAGGGAGACAGTCACAATTTAGAGCACAGGAAGTGTTAGGTAAAAAAAAAGTTAATTTCCACCTGGCGCTCAGGTGAACGGGGTCAGGAGCACAAGCCCAGCATCCCTGGAGGTGCTAGCTCCTAGCAGAGAGCGAATCTGGAAAGGCACGGGGTGACAGACAGCAACACCATCACCAGACGGTCCATTCCCACCTCTACTAGGACCTACAACTCTGGATTTGTCTCCTCTTTCAAATGATAGGCAGACTTCACCAACCCAAAGGCTGGAATGACATAGGACTGTGTCCTGTAAATGCCCCATGCACCACACATCAACACCGCCCACACACACCTGGAATAAAGACTTTCCCCAAGCCACATTTCAATCAATTACATTATGGCAAATAACAATGAGCCCCGTGCAGTTATTTTCTACTTACTAATGCACCCATGTAACATATTTTAAATATTAACCATCTGGGCACTTGCCACTTCCATTCTTATTGTAACGGGCTGCATATTTATAAATGTGTCTGTAAGAATCAAACCACCACCTGACTAAAAATATGCAACAGTCCAGAGCTAAAAATTCATCTCCATACATTGTCATAGCTGAGTTCAGATGCAGTTCTGCATGCCTGGTCACGATCACACGTAAAAAATACACACTAGAGAAATATTTCTAGGTATTGTAACCATCAAGTCCATAAGTATGATGAGTACGGCATAGGGGTGAAAAGACAGAAAGATGCTAGAGGTCAAAAAATTGAGCTATTTCTCAAAGGATTAGTGATGGACTTGAATACACATCTTTTATTGCACGTTGTCCAAGCCTTTTTCAACCAGCACTGACCAACAGTCACACTCTGATGAACACTTGCCAGCCTGTGTGAACCAGATGATAATACTCATACACAGCTAATAAATTACTCTTAATTAGTGTCCTTTCTGGAAGCCTCACAAGACAAAAACCGACCAGGAAAAAGAGCACAGCACGAAGAACACTGGCTGCCCTGCTGTACTTGCTCAATTTAACTGGAGTTCATCCTCTAGACACGTCAGACTGATGACTTCCACAAGTGCCAATTCACCAGGACATAAGACAGCCAGGACCACCAGAAGAGGACATCCCAGACCAGCCACACGAGAGGCAGGGGTATCTGGCACACACGGCTTCATGTACAAATCACAACTCAGCACAGGAGGCAAATCTCAAGAGACCCGTTGACTTTGCTAGTAGACATCCCAGTCCCAAAACCCAAACAGAGCCTTCCACTCGCCTCTGGAAGGCTGGCAGCCTGGAATCGAGACTGGGAAGCCAGGCTGGGGAGAGCCTACAACCCACACCGTTGCTTTGCTGGATGTGCCAGCCATGTCACAGCACCCACGCGAACTACACAGTCAGTCCCAGCACTGACCGACGGCGGGTCTCTGTGCCCAGGAGTAGGGCAGCCACAACCTGATGCGAGAGTACAAGCTACAGCCCCGCTCAACCCTGCCCTCTGTTTTTGACCTCCAAAAACCCTCCAGCCCTTTCATTCCTCCAACCACGCGTCCCTGCTGTCAGGTCAGGAACACGGGTGGGCAGCTCAGCAGGCCCACGCTCGCCCCAGACAAGTGGCGCCTCTCACCCTCCGGGAGCCCCTCACGGGCCGCGGGTGTCCCTCAAGGGTCTGCGCCCCTCGTGGCCAGGGGTGCCCCTCAAGGGTCTGCGCCCCTCGTGGCAGATGGCTGTGCCCCTCACGGGTCCGTGCCCATCACTGCAGATGGCTGTGTCCCTCACGGGGCTCCCCCCCTCACGGCAGGTGGCCCGGCTAGCGGCCCGGCCCCTCTGCCCTCACCGCCGCCCCGCAGGGCGAGCCCGGGTGCCGGCCGGGCCGCAGGGAGGGCGCCGAAGCCGAGGTAGCGGTGAGCGGGACCGCCGCCCCCGCCTCGCCGCAGAAAATGCAAGTCAGCGGGCGGCTCCGCGGCCGCCCGGCGCCGCTCAAAAGTTTCGGGGGAGGCG
>VXBH01005110.1:0-37338 GCA_013400035.1 Rynchops niger | reverse complement strand
CCCGGCTCCGCTCCGGGGGCACCGGCGGTCTCTCGTCTCCCCGGGAGGAGCGCTCGGCCCCCCGGTACAGGCTGCCCTGCGTAGCCAGCTGCTGCGGAGGAGGGTGNCAGGGGCAACTCGGTACCACCCAAGGGGATACACCCATCCCCCTAGATCAGCCAAGCGGGACGGGAAACGGGATGTGGAAACGAGGTGGGGTTTCTGATCAATGACTCTTAGAAACAAAAGTAGCAAAGCATTAAAGCTGCAGGGCTCCCCCTCTTTCCAGCGTGCAGGTGGGTGTCCCGTACTTATCTGCCTTCCCGAACCGGGGCTGCAGTCCCCATCACAGCCTGTGACTAGCGTCCTGCTGTGCAGAACACGTTCCCCTCTCGGTATAGGTGCCATCTCCTTAGGTAGTGGCATGGCAGGTGCATCCCTGTGTTAGCATTACGGTAAGCAAGCATGAGAACTTTTCTTCCCACCCCCACTTTCTACCCATTATTTGTGCCAGATCCTGTCCTTGTGCTACATCTCCGGGACAGTACAAACACGAAGTACGTTGGAAATACAAGATTAGACAGTGGGTTGCAAACAAGTCCAAATAAAATTAACACCAGTGCTCTACAAATGAGCCTATGTTCGAACGTAGTATGGACAAGAACAGGAACTAGAGGCAAATCACATTTCTCTCTAAGCAATTATCTAATCAAACCACAGATCACTTAAAAGCTGAGGCTGAACAAGGCGATAACAATAAGGTAAGATAGTAATGCTCTACAGTGTCTCGTATTTGTTAAAACATCTTCTGTTTAAATCTTTCTCACTATTGGTTACTGAATTATTTTCCATGCATCCATTGTGGTGTTCACCAAAGGTCAGGCTCAACAAGTCTGAGACCTCCAAACTTTAACATCTAGCTCTGAGATGCCTTCTTTGACAGGTTTATCAGACTTCATATACGATCCAAGGGCATGCTCGAAGAACCAGGAGCATTTGTCAGCTCTTTTCCTTCACTCCATCAGTGGATAATAATGCTTCAGTGCTTTTCATAAGTTACACTGGCACACTAGATCAGTGTTGTGATCCCTGGCTTCAGGAAGATTAATATCATGCATATTTAAGATAATATCATTACATTTTATTCCTGAGACTTTGTCAAACACATCTTGATGTTTTTAAACACACAGGTGGCTTTTGTCACACAGAATGGTCTGACAATCTCATCGTGGCACTTGCTGTTCTGTGTTGATTTGCCTGGATTTTACAGCACCTCTGTAGTGCAAGTGTCCCAGCAGAGACCGGCCCCATGCAGTCCATAGATCAGGGTTACAAATCTGGCTACAGATCTGCACTACCCACTGCTCCAGTCCTCAGTCCAGTCACCGGTGTTTAGGAAGTCCTGGTTCAAATCTAAGTTTTTTTAAACCCTCAAGTCTGCAAACATCCTCATCTGGAGTTTTAGTTTGTTTTTTTCTAGAAACACTGCCAGGGGAGACGGGTATGGTTGAGCCATCTCTGTTCAGAGGGTACCAAGTATTTCATGTCACCTTTAGCTAAGCGAGTAGTGCCTTAAGCCACCACTTCAGTATAGGAATTTGAGGAATAAGCTCTGAATAAGGAAGAATGGTAAATACCAGTTCATAGTATGGTTTTTTTATCATTGTGACTAAATTCTTATCATTTGCTATGACTTTGCTGACACTAGTTAAAAATAGACGGTTGCATTAATTCTTGGTTATATGCTTTCTTCAAGGACATCTCTTGCTTTTAACATTTGCAGGTCTATCCAGCTCTCGTTTCAGTGAGGGACAAATGGCACCATTTGTCTGGACTGCAGCTGACTCCAGCCAACAAGCAAACTTCCCTCAGGTGTTTCTGCTAAAATGCACGTCACTATGGGTCCTCATCACTGCTGGTGTTTTCATCCTGAACATACAACTAAAAATTTATATCAACTCTACAGCAGTTGTGACATGGTGGAAAAGAGCAGAAGGTAATGAGCATCAGTTCTACGTATATCATGAGTCATTACATGACTGTGGAAATACAGCAGTTTTCGTCCATAAGAGTTATAAAATCCAAATCTCTTACAAAACTTGGCATCAGTTTTGGAGGTCCTAAAATCTTTTTCCACTCTATCCTTACCATAGGATAAATTCAATCAATAAAATGAAAAAGTGTGTGTTTGATTGCAGCGATTGCCGAAGATCACGTTAGTGCAGGAGATTTCAACCTCTGTGAGCAATGGTATGCTATTACTGTTTTCCAGCTTCACGTAGACAAGCTACCGCTCTTCATCTATCATACCTCACATTGCATGTTTACCCTTAAATATCATGAATTGGGGTTTAGGCATCTGTGGGAGAAAAAAGGAGATGGTTCTTTTCCATCCCCACTTAATGGGCATTTGCTCTCATCAAAAGTATCTAGTTCGGTGTATTTTTCATAGTGGTTGTTCACCTCATGCGCTGTTGACCTGCATAGGTTGCTAAAAGCAGAGACAGTGAACCAAAAATCATAGAATCACAGAATTTTCTAGGTTGGAAGGGACCTTTCAGTTCATCTAGTCCAACCATCAACTTAACTCTGACAAAAACCATCCCTAAAGCATATCTCTAAGCACTATGTCTACCCGTCTTTTAAATATCTCCAGGGATGGTACCTCAACCACTTCCCTGGGGAGCCTGTTCCAATGCTTAATAACCCTTTCAGTGTAAAAGTTTTTCCTAATATCCAGTCTAGACCTCCCCTGAATGGCACATGGTGCTGCTTGCTCTGGGCAGTGACAGAAGGAAGAGCCCAAGCACCCGCAGCGGTGACCGAAGTCACAGGGATGGCAGCATTTTATACATCACCACTGGTCCTCACACAACATCATGTTATACTACAATGACAAGTGAGATTAATTAGTTAATTATCATACAACACTCCAGTGATTTGGGCTGAGAAGTATTATAGTCTATTTCTTTAAATTTAGGGGGGTTTAAAAAACTTAGTGGTTGAGAGAAAATTTGAGGAGAAAGTTGCATCAATGACAATTTAAAATGAGCCCTTTTCAGGAACAGCTACACAGGAGCACATAACACCAAGTTAAACAGGAAAGAAGAGTACCGAGCTCTCTATAAGGTAATGGCATGGGTGGAAAAGCCTCCTGAGACCGTCATCGTGCCCCTCTATGAGTATGGTGTACGAGACGAGCCCCCTGTATATCTCAGTATCCAGTCAAGATTGTCTAACAATATAGCCTCGCCCTAAAGGTTTTTTATAAGCTAAACAAGGATAGCAGTCTTTCCTTTACCTTTTTTCATTGTGTGCAGGCTTGAAGGGAGAAAGGGGTATTTAGGGGAACAGTAACAAAAACAT
The DNA here is from genome assembly GCA_013400035.1 of Rynchops niger. Taxonomy (NCBI): domain Eukaryota; kingdom Metazoa; phylum Chordata; class Aves; order Charadriiformes; family Laridae; genus Rynchops; species Rynchops niger. Next base: position 33,993 of record VXBH01005110.1, on the reverse strand, counting down.
TCCATCAGCAATCTGCTCACAGAAAAGCTGGGAGCAAAAAGCAGGACTAAGAAGGAGCAGCAACTGGCCAGGGTTTGGGGAGACGTCCTGGGGTGCAGCTTCGCTCTGCAGGGACATGGGACAAAGGAGCTGAACCTGACACAGGGCAAAAGGCAGGGAGGAGCAGCATCCCTCCTTGCCAAGGGCAAAGCCCCGAGCAGCCAGCACACAGGAGAGGGGCTACAGCAGTGCTGGGGACGACCGGAGCCTCCAGAGCCTGAGCCAGTGCAGAGAAGGGCAGTCATTTCCAATATTACAGGGAAAAACACCAGCAGATTTTGTAGCATCTTGGACATATAGGGTGGGAGAAGGGACTTGAGCAAGATTAGTAAGCTGAAGAGGAAGGCTCTTCTCCGGTGAACGGGATGGGACTATCAGGCAAGACCAGAGACTGCGACAGGCTGTGAACCAGTCCGTGGTGCTGCGTGATGTGTTACTCCCAAAACGAGCATCCAGGTGCTCGGGCCAGGAATTACCATCCATTACATCTGTAACACCCAGTCGCAGCAGTGGCTTTGCCATATTCCTTGGTTACTTCTATGTGGATTTTAAGCTCAGCCTTGAACAGTAACTCACCTAAGTCTTACTTCTAGTGTGATATTACCAGAAAGTGGGAAAATCTGCTGCTTCTGAGGGAAGAAACAAATGTTTGATTCTCCTTTTTAACTGTGCTTTGGTGCATCTTCTTTGCTCTTGTCATACATTCAAAGCGATAACCATACTGGTGGAGCACACAGCATTTGCAGTAAAATATTTTCTCTGATCATCAGGTACCTCAGCTTCACTTTTTCAGTTAATTATCTGAGGGAAAAAATAACCCATTATTTGCTTCACATGCTCTAGAAGAGGGAAGATGTTACAAAAACCTGTCAAAAAGTTCATTGTAGGAGACCTCCTTTTCTATAACTGCTGCTCTTTAACATCAGGGAGCATGGGCTTCTTTCCCTGTGCTTGTTGGATAAACACAGTACCCCAGATACCAGGAAATATTATTTTAACAGTCCAGAAAGCAACAAAATGTGTTACTGTGCAAACACAAACAGACCCTGTCAAATGCCTCCTTAGTGTTCCCTGCAGAATTCACAGCTGGAGTTAGAAAGGGACCCGTGCTGCCCCTCAAAGCCCATATTAACGGAATTGTTTTCAAACAAACGCAGCCAGCATCCATAGCTGATAATGGATGTTCCAAGAAAAAGTTACTCCAGGGCAAACTCCACGACAATTTTTCTCTGTGGTTTCCAGCTTGCCTGTGCACAGTGTTATCTCCAGCCCCATCTCATCTCCACTACCTTCACACCACGGGACACTGCCTGGCCCATCGCAAGGCACAGCCGAGCGCTGCGGGGCAAAGCCCCCTCGGTGCTGGCCATGCCTGGGTCACCACCGCCGCTTTTCTGAGGCATTCTGAAAGGTCTTGGCTCGTTCAGAAGACTACGGAACTTTCCATGGCATAAACTACTGCTCCACATGGAAAGGCTGTCAGAAAGCTGACTCTTGAAAAGAGCACTCACCAAACCAGATAAATGCAATAATTTTTCTTCCCCCCATCAAATTCTTCCTAGGACATAGTCACTTTTATATGCATACGTTCAAGTCTGTTGCTTTCACTGCTATTGTGCTGGTGATGATCACACTAAAATATTACAGTCCCTCTTCAGGGAACGATAAAAGCATTCTGCTTAAGTAAAGTATTCAAAACCGTCTTTAAAAATAAGCATTTCCCCAAACCTGTACGTATTCAGCACTGTGTGCAGTGCAAGCTCAGTGGTAATGGACCCCAGCGATACAGCAGTGTGCCATCTTTTGGTTACATATGATGATCACAGCACGAACCACAGCTCTATTTAAGCAAAAAATCATTTGTCTGTACACAGCCTTGCTTCAGTTTAATTCCAAAGTTGCCTTAAAATACATGTAGCTAAACCAGACTCAGTCTGGTAATTGATACGTTACTCTTAAACCACCTGAAAAGTATTCCTGCAATTAATATCCGGTTAACAAACAACACAGCCTTGAGCAGACTGAGTCTTCTGTAAACAAGAGAAAATTTGTGTATACTTGAAACCTGAACTGAAATGTTTGTCTGAGCATCCTACACACTGCAGCCAAAACAATACAATTTATAACAGACACGCTGCCCTTCTCAGGGAACACCTCGGCAGGGAAAAGGAGGTGCCCAAATGAAACCAAATACTGCAGGGGAGCCTCCTGGCTTGGCAGGGAAGCTGTGCGTTACCTGTGCCATTGCACTAGGAACAACACAAAAAAAACCCCAACCCAAAATATAGACACACACATCGGTCCCCCACCTCAAAAAAAAAAAAAAAAAAAAAAAAAAAAAAAAAAAAAAAAAAAGAGCGAGCAGCTCAGCATTGCTAGCTTTGAAGGAAAACCTGGAAAAACAGAACTCCCTGAAAACTTCCGTTTTGGAGAGCAGATTATTGGAGGCAGCAGCCAAGCCTGTCTGCGAAACCCCCCGCTCGCCCGGTCAGACAGGGGGCTGGGAAGAGCGGAGCACTCATCAAATTACAGAAAGGCTCCTTCTGTCATCTTAAACCCTTGTTATCAAGTGACACAGAGGATGCACTGAAACACTCTTCAAACTGCTCTATTTTCCAGCTTATTTGAAGACATCAGCATGCGAGCTGGAGCTGTACAGAAGGCGACGGGTAAGAAATAAACCTTTACAGCATCTCTTAGGGACAGTGTGCCTGGTGGAGGTCGCTGCTGCTGAAGGTCCCTCCGGAGAGGGCTCCCACCGCCAGCCGGGCTGGCTGGGCACCCGGGGCTCTGCCCGGGCATCGCTCCTGCTTGCCCTGCTGCCAAAGACCTTGTCGCTGCCTTGCTGAAAGCTGCGTCCCCTTAGAGGGCTTTGTGTGCCACCATGCCAGCTCAGCAGAAGAAAATTATCTTTTGCATCGCCGGGGTGCTGAGCTTTGCCTGTGCGCTGGGGACGGCGGCAGCCATCGGCACGCAGCTGTGGGTTAAGGGGACGATACTCTGCAAGACGGGAGCCCTGCTCGTCAACGCCACCAGCCAGGAGCTGGAGAAGTTTATTGGCAAAATCCAGTATGGACTTTTCTACGGCGAGCGTGTGAGACAGTGCGGGCTCGGGGGGAGACCTTTCCAGTTTTCATGTGAGTAACAATGGCATTTGAATTATTTAGCACCACACTGCTGACGGCGAGGGGAGCCAAGATATTGCTGCCCCAGCCTCCCCTTGTCACAGGCAGAGCCTAACAAGCACAAAATATTCTAAAGTGCTCCTATGACGGCGTGCTGATCTTCAGGTTCAAATTACTTTTCTTTTCAGGCTAACGTTTTCAACAATCTATATTTCCATTACGCAGATACCTACATTTCAAAACATTTATACTATTTCTTAAAAAAAAAAAAAAAAAAGAATATTTTTGATTTCAATTAATCTCTAGCATCTTCCTCTGTGTGCGTGTGCGACAACGTTATGTCCTCCGTTCCATCATGAAAGAATGAACTAAACTAGCAGAAATCTCATGAAAGGGCCAGGGCATAGATACATTTGGCTGCTGCTGAGAAACAAAGCAGACAAAAAGTTAGCAGCCTGCTGCGTTAATTGGAAAAGCGGCTGGTTGATGGTAGCTGACGCTCGGTCGGTTGATCTACAAACAGAGCTTGGTATCTGACATCCAGAATTTTATCAAAGGCTGTTAGCAATGGTTTTGCTTTACATGTAATATTCATAACCTATTTATCTTCAAGGATATGAAGATCAATAAAATGATCAAGTGAATGCACAGTTTGTATATAGCAGCACATTAAACAGATAATAACAAACAGCCATTTGTTATATGTACAATATGCCACCTGAAGTTATTACAAAACACAGTTTAGAAGCATTCTGCTAAAACAGCACTGGGAAATTGCTTACACGAGTCATTTAAGGCAAGGCAAGGTTACCAGATTAGGTATCAGAAATTATTTACTACATGACGTATTTCCAAAGTGGTAGACCCAATCCATTTAATATAATATTAATATTTGCCATCTCTAATTAAAGTCCATCACTAGTCTATCTATATAGCTGAAGTTCTCCTCGATCGCTTTGTTTGCCGCCACAGCGTGCAGATGTTCCACCCTGCCCGTTATGGGCTGGGGTGAATTTTCAGAGGGGGCTACTAAATCCCAGGGAAGTCACTTGCTGCTGTAGGTGACATCGTTACGAGCCACAGCTGACAAAGGCGCTGGCCATCAGCAGGGCTGTGACTGACATTTGTCCAGGTTCATTACAGCGACGGAGCTGTGAAGCACAGATAAACTCTGTAGAACAAGGGCAAGATGCGGCGGGACTAAACCCAGCCATGACAGAGAGCCCCCACGCCAGAGACAGACCCCTGGCTTCTGTTTCTAATCCTTTTCTTTTGACATATTTGTTACTTAGATACTTTAAAACTATTTCATTGTTGTCCCTCGCGTTCAGGCTCCCACCTGTACGTTTCATCTTGTTATGGCTGAAGTGTTTTAATATACTGCTAGTGTGATTGTAGCAATAGCTACAAAGGAATTTTAATTTTGTGGGCGGTGTGAATTAATATTACAGGTACGAGACGGAATACAAATACGCAGCTTGTTTGTGATGATTTAATAATATCAATCATCACATATTTTTAAATGTCTCACAATGCTACGCCTAGGCAAACTCTGGGTCTGTGCGAGTACTGCAGAGCATTTTCAACCAGAAATACTCCAGGGTTAATGGAGTTTGCTCTCACTATGGCCATACACTTTCTACCCAGGTTCTCAGGAATCTCACATAACCAATCTTTCCTATCCAAATGTTTACCAAACTTTCCTTCCTAAGTGTTATTTCAATGGAGCACATAAACACAACGTAACCAAAGAACACAAATAATACCATGTGAAGTTTTTATTTAGTCCCAGCTAAGCAACCCACTTCGGAGTGATCGAAAAACCAAAACCTGAGTGTTCATATAGAACTGCAGAATCCTACTGCACAGGACAATATTAAATATTAATCTTTTTAATATGAGTGCCTAAGGTACACATTCAAAAAACCTCAACGCTTTCAGGAAGGAAGAAAACATTGAAAAAGTAATTCATTCAACATCAGTAAATATCACTGTTCTCATTTTCAGGCAGAGAAAATGAGGTTTGAAGCATGCGCTTCAATGCCTGTTCCCAGGATCTGAAATCTAGGCTGGATTTAACCTTATGCCTAAGACTCCTCAGGTCAGAAGGAATTGCTGACGTGCCCGGGATGGAGCAGCATCCCTCATTTCCCCATACCCGCTGTCCTGCCCTTCGGGCACCGGCTGCAGCTGAGCTCGCAGGGCTGACGCGTGGGGGTCAGAAACACAACCCCAGAGCCTTCACCCACCCAACACCCAAGCCAAGCTGCCTATTTGAGCATTCTTGTACCTTTTACTCTCCTTTCATACAAGCCAAGCGTTCATCATGAAATACTTCAATAGGTCTCACTCATAGTATTGCACATCGAGTGTAAGTCTTAGCTGCACTGGCATCCTGTATATGGCACTTTGCAAAGATAACACTACAAGGTGATCTTTGTCACTGCGTATACCTGAAGAGTAGCCCAGTCACAGCCTGAATAACTTCCCAAGCCCAGTTGTACAGATCACAGCAATCCTCGGGGCAGCTTTACCTCCCTGAGCTCTCACTGACAGCTGCTGGTGGAAGCATTGATGTCCTCCTTACAAATTGCTCTCAGATCATCTTTTATTTGGATTAAAAAGTAAACACAACACTTCCTTTAACAGGATTTATGTCCAGGAAAAATGGTTGGGTGGCTTCACAGAATGGCAGGGGTTGGAAGGGACCTCTGGAGATCATCTAGTCCAACCCCCTGCCAGAGCAGGGTCACCCAGAGCAGGTTGCACAGGAACGCGTCCAGGTGGGTTTGGAATGTCTCCAGAGACTGAGACTCCACCACCTCTCTGGGCAGCCTGTGCCAGGGCTCTGCCACCCTCAAAGTAAAGAAGTTCCTCCTCATGTTTAGGTGGAACTTCCTGTGCTCAAGTTTGTGTCCATTACCTCTTGTCCTGTCGCCGGGCACCACTGAAAAGAGCCTGGCCCCATCCTCCTGACACCCATCCTTTAAATATTTATAAGCATTAATAAGATCCGCCCTCAGTCGTCTTTTTTCCAGACTGGGTCCAGAGACCCAAGTCCCTCAGTCTTCCTTCATAAGAGAGGTGTTCCAGTCCCCTCATCATCTCGGTAGCCCTTTGCTGCACCCTCTCCACCAGTTCCCTGTCCCTTTTGAACCGGGGAGCCCAGAACTGGACACAGTACTCCAGATGCGGCCTCACCAAGGCAGAGTAGAGGGGGAGGCTTAACAAAATACACTTCTAGAAGCAGTCACTTCATGAAAGGGCTGGTTCATGTTCTCCGGGGCTGCAGCAGACCCGTCCCACCCGAGCCAGAGCTCTCGGGAATTCACTGGGAGCCTCCCGGGAAGAAGAATAACCATATACACATCCACAGCCTAATGCACTGAAGGGCACTTTAGCATGTCTGAGAAGAAAAGGCACGGAAAATAGGCTAAATGATTTAGTTCTATGTTTGTTCCCATTAAGTGCTCCCCTCTGACCACTACCTCTCTTTTAATTGTAAAATGAATTTGCTCTGCCAGCAAACCCGGCCGGGCTGGGGAAAGCCTTCTGCCTCATTTGCTCTTGCTGATGCTCATCAGTTTCTGGGTCAGCAGTTCATTTTCTAAAGGTCACCGGCCTGCATACCTAACACACAATTTCATTCATTACAATGAAGGAATGTTTTCCTTTCACGACAACATAGCTGCTGGAATTAATTTTTCCTGATATGTCACATATAAAATTTTAATGACATAAACCACTACTATAAACGCAGGCACCAAGGGAAATATTCAATACAATGCAGTAATATGTTTTCTTAAAATAAGCAATACAAAAATGTATTATTAAAGACACAGTTTTGTATGTTCTCCCAAAAGATCAGGTAGTGTTGCAAGAACTAATGCTTTTCCTTGTTCAAGTTCCGCACAGGGAGGGACTCCTCAGCCTTTTCCCTGGCTAGCCGGAATGGTACAACAGCAAAATTGTACTTTATACCACACTAACAGCATGACTGCTTCTTATGCTCATAAATACATGAAATATGTAATATAAAGTCCAATAAACACAAGGTCTAGTTTCCAAAACATGCTTTGTGTTTTACTAGGATGATAGAAGGAATTGAAGCATCAGCGGTGCAACTGGACAAGAAGCAGCCATCAGCAGAAGTAACCTTTTATGCAGGCAAATTCTTCCTTTAGGCAAATAGGTACATTTAGCAAACGGGTAATTTTGCCGTGTGAGGCACCTGCCGAAGCCGAGACAGCGAGCAGTTGTGTTCCTGGCCTGGGCCTGGCCTCCCCGAGCCCCCTGCGCGCAGGCAGCATCGCAGAGGGTGGGCGCAGGGCTTCCTCCACGCGCCTGGTGAGGGTCCCAGGGCCATGGCCCCCTCTCTGCTCCCAGCCAGCCATCAACACCACGAAAGGCGATATTTATTTAACTTAACTTCAAAAATAGCTTGCAAACATTTGCTTCCTTAATTTCCCTTTCGTTTTGTCGGGGAGATAAATTGACTTGACGCCACATTACCTGCTTCTCTGTGTTTACTGCATGGCAAGCTGCAGAACTGTTGTCTGATAAACACTTTACAAGGTAGAGTAATTTATTGAGGTTCTTTTACTCTCTGCACGTTACAGCTGCAGCGAGGCAGCGCCGAGGCGTTATTACCCCTGCTTTAATCGCGCCCCTGTGGATCAGGAGTAGTTAAGTGTGTTTGATGATTCCTTCTAAAATACGCGTTGTTGCCAAACAAACATGAATGATTAAAAATTATTCTCTCTTACCAAGTCTGATTGACTATCCCCTCGTGCCCTAGCGAAGCCCAACCACAGTTTGAAGTAGTAGCTAAAAAGCTGCATAAAAATATTTTAAATAAAGTATTCCTAAAGTCTTGCGTGTGCAGTCGCACCAGCCGTTCCAGGGCTGGAACTCAGCACAGCCTTCAGCCTGTCAGGCAGCGCTTCGTCAGGCAGCGGTCATTAACAAAGTGCAAAAGTGGACATGCCATTTGGCTGTCGCTTCCCACCGTGGCGGTCCCGACCTGCTCCCCGGGCTCTGGGAGCGCCTGGGGCAAGCGATGGAATGGCAAAGGCAGCTGATGTGAAAGTTTCCAGCTTTTGGAAACCTAAAATTCTACAGCATCTGTTGAAAGCGTTCCATTAAGTGCGTAACACGGGCAGTACCGGCACTTCCCAAACAGCCGCCTGCTTACGCTCCACTCCCCGGAGCAAACACCCGGCATTTCTCCCGCCGGCAGGAGGAGAGCAGCAGGGCACGGGGCAGCACCCGCCTGCCCAGCTGCACCCTCCTCCTGTGTCTTCTGTCTCATTTTAGCCTGGTGCCACACTTTGTTGTTGTAAGATTTCTCCGTTTCCTCTCATTGATCTATCATCTTCCCTTTTTGGCTTTGGGGTTCCAAACAGAAAATGTTCCACAAGTGTTTTTACTTGGGGAAATACAGGGGACAAAATTTTGATCGTACAAAATCTGCTTATTCTTTCAAAATTTCATTCAGAGAGTTTGTTGGAAATAACTCTGATGTAACTTTTGTTAATTTCTCCCTCTTTAGTAGCATATTTCATTTTTAAAATAATTTAAGAGTTTAATGTATGTACAGAAATATATCCCTTTTCTATCTTTAAGGAATTTTATCAAAATACCAACATTTTTTCTATTTTCTAGAAATAGAAAAATGCCAAAGGATAGGAGGTAAGAAGCCCTCGATCCTTTTAGGTGTCTATATGTCTCCCTGGCAACTACCGTTAGCAGATTTTCACAGGGAGTCTCCATACTATGAACAACTTCACATGTTATCTTCCCCAGACATCGTGTGCTCCTGGAGCCCTGACCGTCTCCCAGCAACACGCCATGCACAACACAATTAACCTGCCAGTATGTCAGCACCGCCGCTTCACTAATGATTTCCTGCTCTTCATAATAAAATATGGACCTTTTATAGATTTATTGCTTCAGGTTTTCAGAAAAAAAACCGCACGTATTTTTAGCCAAAAGTCTTTGGATAAAAACTTACCAAAACAACACTGTATATTTGTATAAATCGAAGTGGTGGTGGAATCGCTGCTCTGAAATAGGGAATGGGCATCCCTGCCTGCAGCAGCTCCCTGCTTCTCCCGCAGACAAAGTGGCCAGATCCTAACGTCTGTGCGCTTGGGACACATCAGACCTAAATAAACCACACACGCTACTGCAAACCAAACGAGAGACCCCCAAGGGACCCCCGTGCCCACGGGGGCTGCCCGGCCTCCTCCCTGCCCACGCACCCCCCCCAGGGAGGGGGAGCCAGGAGAAGCATCCCTCGGGAAGGGGAGGTCCCTCGCCCTGCCCTGGGTACCACAAGACACATAACACACGCGGTGTGGATTCTGACACAGAGTCAGGAACTTCTCATCCTCACCTCACCCTCCCTGCACCTGTGGTTTGGAAGGTAAAATAAATACAAGGCTCTACTGAGCAGAACAGTCCAGTCTGAGAAACATGTTTTGTAGGAGTTGCTGACCACTCCGGGCAGGGTCAGGTGTAAGAGTGACACAAATTAATCGCAACCAAGTCCAGAAGCTGATAAAGATCCAGGCAGGCAAATAAATCTCAATTCTGTTCAGTGAATGCACCAAGCAGGTATAATTTAATTTCCAATCTCGTGTCCCTCAGTGGGACCTCATGAGCACAAATGCAGACAGGCTGTTTCTGGATTTACTGTCCCCCCCCTCCAAAAGAGATGAGTACGTTGCCAAGCCTGGGAGATGTGAGATCACACCCGTAACACAGGCGCTGTGAGCAGCCCTCCATGCCATCCGGCAGACCGGTGCAAGGTGGACCTGCCTCCCCAAACAGAGCTTCTGATTTTTTCTAAGAATGTGCTGTTCACGTTAAGGACCAGACACCACCTCGGTAGATGGTGCACGTTACCCTCCACCTTGCACCTGCATCCTCTGGTTTCTGAGGAATGAACCTCAAACCCCCAAAACCTCGCACTGCCCTGAATAGCACCGACAGGTGGAGAGGTTTGTTCCGCCTGACAACACAGCGGGTGAGGGAGCAGCCGCCGAGGATGCTGATTTGGATCAGGTCCCCAGCATCTAAAGAGCCACGGGCAGGGTGCTGGGGCCACGAGGGTGCTGTTCCACATCCCACACAGGGCGCAGCCGGGGTGGGGAATACCACACACAGGGGAACGTGCTTGGGAAGGGGAGGAGAGGCTTTCCCTGGAGCTGGTCTTTCTCTGTTGGCCACACTACAGTTCCAAGCATCACAAAATGCTTCTGCCTCCAAACATCCATGAAACCTTGTTTCTAGTTAATAACTTCATTTTCATCTTTGGTTGCATTTGTAAGAGCACAATTTAAAAGAATTATCATAAACCAGCAAAAAATCCCTGGCCTGACTTCTAAAACAACTTTCCTAATGTGTGTAACTATGTTTTGTCTGTTTTGTTTTTAGTTTTTCCAGATTTGCTCAAAATTATCCCTGCAAGTATCCATGTTAGTGTCATTCTCTTCTGTACAGTACTGATCGTCTTTGCTCTGGTGGGAGCAGGTTTCTTCATGTTCAATGCTTTCGGCAGCCCTTACGAAACCCTGCACGGCCCCGTCGGGTTGTACCTCTGGAGCTTCATCGCCTGTAAGTGCCACCCACCCTCGGGCTAACGCCCCTCTGGGTTTGCTGCTTGTGATGACCAATTTATCGGCATAGAAGACCATATTAAGGACCATGGCTGCATTGACTCTAATCCAGCAAAATTAAGCTAGGTGGAGAAGTCAACATCAAAACATGTTTTTTTTCATGTTGGAGTTAAGAGCTATACGTTGAAATCCTCCGCAAGGGTGGGTACAGGCAGCTGCGACACCTCCAGCCTTTCTATGTAAGCTGGCAGAAAAAAAGGGGATGGTGCCCAGGAGCTCCGGGAACCCGGAGCTGGGGCCACATCACAGAGGCACAGCACACAGTCAGAACCGGGAATCGCACCAGAGCCGGGAAAGGGGGGCAAAAAAACAACCAAAAAAAAAAAGTCAGGGATGCAACCACCCATATTCACCATGATGGGAGGCTTCCAGCCACGCAAGCGAGATCACCACTTACACCAGCAAGACTTTCTCAAGGAAGGGAGGAATTGAGAAAGGGAAACGGAGAGACTGACAGCAACTTGCTGTAAAAGTGGTCCCTGAAAAAAACTCTGCCAACAGGGATAACGGACTATCCCCGTCCCTCTGCCGCTTACAGAGAAGGTAAAGCCCATTCTCTGTGTCGCTGCTTTGGCTAACAATAAGATTTACCATTACTTTACAAGGTATTACGTATTACAAACATAATTTAATAAAGGACTTAAGTACATATTTATCTTTAAACATGCAGACAGTTCAGTTATGTTCAATGGGACAATGAGCAGCTTAAAGCTGAAAAAGAACACAGATACTTTGCTGGATCAGGGCACTAAAGCAGCCGTGCTAAATATTATGGGTCCTAAACCAGATTCAATTAAAAAAGCTTACCAATTTCAATAGCCATTGGCTTGGAGTCTAAAAATAATCCCTGTCAAAGCTAAGGCCGTAATAACACTATCAATATGGCATTTGGTTGGGATGTACATGGCACGGGCTTGCTGCAGGGACGATAAGCATCTCCTCCTCCGTTTCAGGTTCCTGTGGCTGCCTCATCATGATTCTTTTCTCTTCAGAAGTGAAAATCCACCACCTTTCAGAGAAAATTGCTAATTTCAAAGAGGGAAGTTTTACATTCAAGACTCACAGCGAACACTTCGCAAATTCATTCTGGATCATCCTGGTTTGCTCCCTGGTGCACTTCCTGAACGCCTTGCTAATACGATTTGCTGGATTTGAATTTCCCTTTTCAAAATCAAAAGATTCTGGGACAATCACTGGAGCGGCTGACCTGATGTATTAGAATTCCATAGTTTCAAGCAAAGAGGTCCATCGCTACTGCATTCAACCACCACTAGATGTACTAACTTGTAAATTATTAGCTCTAAAGAAGTTAAAAAAAGTGAAGATTTCAGATAAATGTCGATATGGCATATGCAGTAAACAAGAGAAGACATGCTATTTGGTAATGTCTAGATCAAAATACCCTCTCTTCCTTGGGGTAAGACTTTATAAAGACATTTGCCTTTTTTTTTCCAGTAACTTATTTGAAAAATAGCTAGTATGAAGAAAACTAAGAATATCAATAGCATTGAACTGGATCCAGGAAGTAAAATAAATGGATTGCAATAGAGGCACAGACTATCACCAGCACCTTTAGCCCTTGTGAAGGCAGCAGAGAACAAGGACACCCAGCAAACCTATACACATTAAACAAAAGAGAAAAAAAAAAGTAGGAGCTTTGCCTATAACACACACCCGGCTCCATCTCAGAAGCACAATGCTCAGACGGAGCACAACGCTATAGCAAGTGCTTGCAGGACAAAACCCAGACACCTGAACCCACCACTAACACTTTAAGCTTGCATCACATGCATGGCAATGTCATCATTTCCGTCCATAAAGCTCTCTTTTGGGTTTTTTTTGGTTTTAACAAACCAAACTGTAACTCTTTGACCCTGAAGTCCCAACAGCCCTCATTTCCCTGTGCTACCACTGTAGCTGGGGGCTTCGTGATCTCGGTTAAAAGGCTGCAGGGAGCAGAGCGGGATGGAGAGGAGATACAACACACTCCCTCCTGCTTGCCCGAGGGAGGCAGCCTGGCTCGGTGCTGCTGAACAGCCCCTCTGCGCCACACCAAGGCAAAGAGCATTTCCCAGAGCAAAGCGACAGGAGGGAGACCAGGCACCCTTCATGTGGCACTGCAGCCTCCCAATGCCTCACGGCCAGAAGCATGAAGAACCCTGTCCAGAAAAGAGCCCTGCAAACTCGCTCTCATCAAACAATACAAATAAACAAAGCCAAACCTTTGGCAGAGGGCAGCAACGGAATAACACCACAAACAGGCTTGCAAGGCATAGAATCACAGAACCATAGAATGGTTAGAGTTGGAAAGGACCTTAAAGGCCATCCAGTCCCACCCCCTGCCCTGGGCAGGGACACCTCCCACAAGCCCAGGTTGCTCCAAGCCCCATCCAGCCTGGCCTTGAACACCTCCAGGGATGGGGCAGCCACAGCTTCTCTGGGCAACCTGGGCCAGGGTCTCACCACCCTCACAGTCAAGAATTTCTTCCTAATATCTCATATAAATCTCCCCTCTTTCAGTTGAAAACCATTCCCCCTTGTCCTGTGGCTCCTCTCCCTGATCCAGAGTCCCTCCCCAGCTTCCCTGTAGCCCCTTTACGGACTGGAAGAGGCTCTAAGGTCTCCCCGGAGCCTTCTCTTTCCAGGCTGAACAACCCCAAGTCTCTCAGCCTGTCCTCGCAGCAGAGGGGCTCCAGCCTTAAACTTCAGCAAGTCAGTTAAAGCAACCAGACCACTCACCCCAGGTACAGCAGAGGCAGCCCAGCTATGGACAGATAGATCAGAAGAACATCATGCCATCAAACACTACCTCTGTGGGATTACATGGGTGCCTTAGAGATGAGGCGCTCCTTGCAGGCCATGGAAATGACATTCCGAGCAGAGAGGAGAGGAGGGGGACAGGGGGACAGCCACTGCCCCAGCCACCTGTTCATCTGCAGGGCTGCAGCCTCCTTCCACCCAGCTGCGGGCGAGGAGCAATCCCACCAGCACCCATCCCCTCACCTGCTGTGGAAACCAGGCACAGGTGTCTCTTAGGACTCACCTCTGAAGACTATTTGCTTCAAGGTCTAGCAACTTCCAAGATGAGCTCACTGACTTTTATGCCATTTTTTTATACTTTTACTACAAATGGCTAATCGTTGCTGGGATTTTTTCTAAAAGGTTTGTCAGCTCTACCCCAACTCCACAAACCCTGTCACAAAGCAGCTCTGCCTCCCCACGCTGTACCGCATCTCCCTAGGTTTTAGTGATGTGTAAGGGCTACTGTAAGTTGCCCCGACCCCTAATGTTTTTTCATCATTTTCTTCTTAATTAATATGCATATTCTTCTTAATGTTAATGTATCTTCTTAACACATAATTTGTATTACATCTCATGGTATTGTTTACTATACAGCAAATAATGAGGAGTAACGTTTCATCCTTCGTGTTCCTGATGTTCTGTGGAGCTGCTTTGCAGCTCTGTGGCAGCTTTGGCAACCCCCCAGGGTGGGACACACAGACTGTTCCCGTGCCTGTGTCACTCCAAGTGGTCTTTCCCAGTCCTGAAGAAGGAGCTGGCCCATCTGTGCGAAATACGGAGCTGCACAGACCTGCCGCAGGACAGAGGGATAAACCTGTCCCTGTCCCTTCTGATGTGCAGGAGAGAGCAGCCCCTGACTCAGGGTCCAGGAGCTGTCACGGGGGGGTCACCTCACAAAGAGCCTGGCATCCCCCACATCCCGCCCCACTCACCAGCATCAGGCCAGCTGTTATTTTCATTCCTATCCAGTTCCTAAGGCAAACATAAAAAATTCTTACTAGCAAAATAAAATGGGGACAGTATTTGTGCCTATGACCAGCTGAAAGTAACAGTCAGAGCACACATGGCCCGCTCAGCTGGCACTCGCGGAGCAGCGCTGGCCCGTACCCCGCAGCAATCTTATAATCCATGAGCATCAGCTAAAGAATTTTGCCCCGTTTCATTTCTGGACTGGCATATTTCATGATTTAAAAAACAACAAAAGTATATATATACAAAGGTGTGTACCAGGCTTAGACCACTGGCCCAGGATGCTGATGTAGGGGCGGGGGGAGGAGCACCGTGTTGCAGACGTGGAACTCACCACGCTCTCTGGACCCATCTTGCACCCCACTGCCGTGACCCCCCGAGCAGGGATCCGGGAGGTCGTGCTGCTGGTTCCCATAGCAGCCCCTTCTAAAGCATACCCGCCTTAACGGGTTTTCTTGGCAAAGTGACTACCCCAAGCAGAGATCATTTATCACTTGGAAACAGCATGAACAACAGACTTAGTTGACTCCCCTGCAACGGCACAAGCCGTGTGCCCACACCGAAATCTGCAGAGGTAGTTCCATAAGGCACAGCTGAGAAATGGCAGACCTCAGCAGGGCCCCGCACTGTGGAGCGATTCGGGCATCGCACAGCAGGAGCAATGCTAACGAGGCCAGACGCCCTACAGCCCAGCCTGGGGAGCCACGGGCCGAGGGGCGCCTGGCACGGGAGGGATGCTCAGCCCCGGCTGCAGCTGTGGAAATGCCAGAGCCGCTGCCCCAGAGAGGAGCCTTTCCTCTCTGAGTTACTGCAGAGCTGAGATTGTGCTAGGGAAGAAGTTAATTAAGCTTCACAGCTTCCCCTCTGACACCTCAAAGCATTTACCATGGAGAAATCAGGAAAGGTCTGTGCCAAAGCCCTGTTGACACCAGAAGGGGTTTCTCCCCTTGGGCCATTATGCACTTGTCTGTCCAGGAAAAGGGCTTGGACATCTGGAGACAGAAGCTGCCATGGAAATGCAAAGTTTCATTAACTTCTTAACTGCATTATTTTTGCCACCAGTCATTGTTCCTGTCAGAGGCCAAGGTGCGGGTCCACGTCCCCTCCAGCCTGGCGGTGGCACACAGACCTGGGTGTCTCTCAGCTGCCATCACCCCAGGGTTGGACTTCATCCTCTCCCCGGGCTGCACCGGGCAAGCACGTGATGGGCCCAGCCTGGATGGAGGTGGGAAAGTGGCCAAGGGGAACCAGCCCCTCGGCAGGGATGGGATGGGACGGGGTGGTGCAGATGCTGCAGGCAGCCAAGGGAATGGTTGTCCTGTGCACGTCCTCCCACCAGTTTCCCAGACCAACTGCCGAACCAGGCAGGTCCTGGGCTGTTCACTGTCCTGGTGCCTGAATTTGTCATCACCACCAGCACCAAAAGTTACACGGACTTGATGGGCAAAAGCACATTTCAGTCTGGCGTTCTGTGGGAAGACACTGTGTCAAGCACATTATTGACAGGCTGATGCCATTCCTCCATACACAGGAGCGGGGTACAGGGCACTATTCCCCAGCACAGCAACTGCTCTGATGTTTCACCTGATGTCTCCAAAAGGGCACGGCCTGCTGGGAAGTGGTCTGCACTGGGGGGAGAGCCAGGTAATGACGCTTCCACCTATTTGTCAGGAGCAGGTGCCTGGTCCCAGCAATGGCCAGTTCTAGAGAGCCAGGTTGATTCTCTTCTGCCATAAACCACCCAAATCTGGTTGAAGTCTCCAAATCTGGAAAGGCAGCTTGTCCCACACCCTGATTTCTAACTCCTGGAAAGAGACAGCCTGGTCTGCATCAGCCTGCTCCATCACAGTTTAATTACAAACATGGGGTAGAATTGATCTATTTTATTCTGTTTACAAACCCATAGGTACATCTGTTCTCCTTATGTCAAAAACTGAAGAAATTAAAAGCTAATAATGAATTGACTCATGAGATAAGCCAGTGTTTATTGGAGAGGGAAGGACTGACTGCCTGATTTTCCAGGCCAAGCTCCTTTTGTGCCCATGTGTGTCCTAGGGAGGCAATTAAATGAAGCAGGGATGCACTCGGCAGAGTACACTTTCCCGTTACAGCCCAGCTCCTAAGGGGCATCTTTCTTTCAAGTCAAATTCAGTTCTTTAGGGCTCAAGAACACAACTCCCATTGACTGGAGCAGGAATTGTCCTCTGCTCCCCACACCCAGCATCGCGCAAGTGAGAAAAAAAGGTTAGCCCTAACTTTTGTTTGCTTCTCCCCATCTCTAAGCACTCTGGCAGCCACGGCCGTTGGTAGCCGGGTGCTGCAGAGCTGCTGCCGCAAAGCTCCCCTGCACACGGAGGAGGTTCTGTGCGAGAGCAGACAGTGGTGCTCAGCCTGGGACACTCAGCACGATGCTCCCACCTCCCGGCTCTTCTTCCCCAGCCTTCTCCCAAGCAGAACTGTCTCGTTCCCACTCAATTTGTGGGAACCTGGTGGATACTCTACCCTTTCTATAAGGAAGTGCTATTCCAATAGAGGCAAATGGGATGAGGGACTTTATGTAAGTTTTTAGGAAGCAAAAAGACTGGGTCTGTGCAGCACCAAAAAAGACAGCAGCTTTTTTGACCAAGTAAAGCTCCTTCAGCTGGAAGAAAGAAAATGGATATTTGGTGTCCCACATCCAGGCTGGCCCGGATAGCTTCTGTTTTCATAAGCCAAGATTTGAACCAAGCTGTTCCAACTGACCCTGCAGAGGAGGGAAAGCCGTCAGAGCCGGACTGTACGGCTGCCCCAGAGAGACGGAGCACAGCCACACCTGGGGAAACCCAGAGCAGCTCTCCGGTGCGCCAGGCTCAGCTCGTTAACACCAGCTCAACCTCACGTTTTTTCCACCGAAACTCAGACAGATACCTCGGGTCGGTGCGTTCTCACAGACCGAAAGAGAAGAAAGCAAACAGTGAGATTTCCATGACCCCAGCAGCACGAAACCAGTGGGTTTCCCCCGTCTCAGCTACGCAGCGCCGGAGCCCTGCCCCTGAACAGCCTGGCTGCAGCAAGCGGCAGAAGTGGAGAGAACATCACTGTGTGGTTGTGCCCTTCTCCAGTTCATCTCCCCAGTGAATTTGCTCAACTTTACAGACATCTGCTAAGTCATCTTTTCTTTTTTTTCCCTTGAGCTGCCCAATTCCCAGCCCTTGCAGCCCAGGCTCCATCCCGCTTGTCATCAGCTGGTGCAGGGGGAGCTGCAGCTGGAAAATACCCCCGGCTGCTGCACTGCACTGCGCTGCGCCTGGAGCCAGCCCCTACCGAGCTGCCCTCAGCCTTATATACCTCTGTGTCTATGTACCTCTGTGTCTGCCATTAAACATTCATGCTGCTTATACAGCGAGCAGAAAAACACAGCCTATGGCGGGCTCTGATGAAAATTTAATCAGGGTGTGAGGGTGGGAGATGACAGCGAGCCCCAGGGGGTGACAGGGAGAGAGGACCTGGGTGCTGGGCAGAGGTGTGGGGTCAGGAGAGTCGCTCCCTGAGCAATCCCGGTGCCCGCATCCCTCGGCATCGCCCAGAGCACGGGCGGCTGCAGATGGGGGACCGGGAGGCTGAGCACACCCTGACACGGACAGAGCTAGAGGAGATCGCCAGCAAGATTTCAGATCTAAACAAATGGAGAGAAATCTTTAGTTTCCGTGGGTAAGATTTTTTTTTGTTCTGCTTCATTATGACACTTTTAATTCCGGGTGGTTTTTTTAATATAATATTTTAAGTTATGTTTTAATACAATACTTATATGACCATGGAAAAAGCTCTTCATGTACTCAGTAATGTAAGTACTACAGCTTTTACTCTTCATTTCCCTTGGGTTCTTTTCTGGCTGGTCTCCTGTTTCTTCATAAGTTAACAATGGCCTTGGTGATTTTTTTTTAAATTTGTATTTTATTTTCCCTTTTCAGTTTGGAAATCAGCAATTCAACTCATCAGGTAACTGCTTCTCTAAAATGTAACATTTTGTATTTGTCTAGTGTGGTTTTTGCGACTGTACCACCAGGTTAGGATATTGAGGAAATCACACATCTATATATGCAGCGCAGCAGACAATCTTTCTGGAGATTTATTTCTTAAGCTCCTCCTTTAAGAAACATGCTTTTTTTTTTTTCCGATATTTTAAAGGAATGCCTTTCTGATCTAAATCAAAGTGGCAGAGTAGTCCAACCTAAATTAACCTCTCTGTCTAAAAGTAATGGTTTTCATTGTCAGTTTTAGAACACAGAAAAAAAGGATAACAAATTAAGACCTCTAAAATGTAAGTATTTGGAAAACCTGCTGTGTCTTTAGGATGAAAAGCACTGAAGTTTATTCCTTGCAATTCAGACAAACAGAACATTACTTTATACTCCAATCATTAGCTTGTAGGTCATATTTGTAATGTTTGAGAAAAGCTGGAACTCAAACACACCAGTGCCCTCCGACCGCCAGCATCCTGCCTCCCTGCCCCTCTGCAAGCTCACCGCAGGTCGTGCTGCCCACCCCACTGGGAATACTGGGAGCAGGGAACGTCAGCACACACCAGGCAGCACCACGGGACAATGCCCCGTCTGTCCTCTCTCTGTCCAGCCAGACCGGGGCAGCGCCGGCGATGGACCACCTGGAGATGGAGACCCCACGGGGCCGCGGCCACCTCTGCTCCCCGCCACCATCCCCAAGCCCCTCCTGGTCCCTCCAGGCACAGGCGGACGACCCATCTCCTTGGAAATGGCGATGGTGAGCAGGCCTGCTGAATTAAGCATGACCTGTAATTTAACCTCGTTAACAGAAAGAGGCCCGGGAACCTTACCTGTGCTATGGGAGGCTCGGCGTATTGCTGGGCTGCAGCCCTCAGCCTTCTGTTAGCTGTAACAGAAGTATATCATAATGATTTATTTACAAGACTTTTAAAGAACATGGTTGCAACACAACCTTAAAACAGATATACTATTATTCTCACTAGATAATGGGTCAAATGACAAAGTGTAATGTTTCCCTGATCTTTGGTGCTTTCCTAGCAAATAGCCTCAGAACAGGAGGCAGAAGTTCAGGAGATCAGCAAGATATTTCTACTCTTACCCAATTACCTGGGTTTGAGAGCACTAATCTTGGGGGCTGCTATCCCTGCCCCTATTAAAAGCCTTCACCAGAAGCTCTGGGGGTTTCTGCAAGTGATGGTAGAGTGGGCCAGTGCCGGCCCCACCACCCGTGACCTCCCACGCCAAACCAGTCCCCTGCCACTTCAGCACAAACTAAATGAGAAGCTCAAGGGCTTAATACCAAAGGTGACGGCCTGGCCAGGGCAGCCTTACTGAACACGCATCTGAAAACCTCCAGTCCTGCGGAGATTTAGATACAGAAGCGCGCTAACAGGTTCATGGCAGTCCGCCCTCCCCGGTTCATCACCCGCTCGCGCAAATCAGCCAGATCAGCTGCGAGCACTTTTTAATGGGAAGAGCCACGATGTATGCTTGGTTTACTTTGCTCAGTGAGTACACCATTCACCAAAATTAATTAGAAAAAGTGTTCCAGGTGGGCCCAGGCAGGGTGCAGGGGAGGCCAGGAGGCAGGTTCACCCCCCAGCCACCCGGCGCAGGGGTGGGGCCATCAACCCCCATGAGCAGCACCCGCCTGCCCTTGTGGCCATGTGATCGTGTTAAAAGTTACCGTAAATGAAACTCATCGATATCGTTAGAGATTGCAAGCACATCTGGTTTAGGTGGAAGCCACATGGATTTTTGAACTTTCTCTTTTAATTCAGCTGCCAACCCAAAAGCTGGCTGTGCGTGCCTGGCTGGGTCCTGGACTGGGACACACTCAGGGGTGGCCGTGCCTGCCCTCCGAGGGGAGGCTGCAGAGCAGCCCTCCTCTGCTTCCCGCCAGCGCTGCACCGCCGTGGCCCCGGCTGCACAGCCGCTTTGTAGGGGGTTTGCACGGGCAAACGTAGGTGTCTACTTCTGTCCCCAGAGATGCCGCTGATGACGGTGAGAGCCTTGCCCAGGTCTCCCCACACAAGGTGTAGTGTATGCGGATGTAAATTATTTACACACTGCAGCTGTACTTCACAGGAGTGGGTGAACACTGAGTGAAGTCACTACATTAACCACAATCACCTTTGTTTTGAAATTATGGGGCCTGATTCTCAGTAGACGATTTTACACTGCTCTGGCCACCAGCACACACGCTGAACCTGTACCCGAGGCCCTCCCGGCTTTACAGATCCTTCACGACGCTGGGATGTGAAGGGAGCTGAGCCCGGCCCATCTTTCTCCTCCTCCACAGAGGCTGCGAAAGCTGCTGTTTGGAAATGTGTCCCACATCTTCAGCTGTGAATGGGCACAAGCATACTTCAGGTTTCGCGAGCCGTACTCTGACCTGGCCTATGCTTTGGAGGCAGAAAAGGTAAATGTTTCAGTGCAGGGACGGGCACCATCTCCCCAGCATCTCAGCCACTGGCAGGAGCTGGCAGCCAGTGCTGGTTGCCTTGCCAGTGCACGTCTGCTTCCCGTGCTTGCACCCCATGGCAGCACCCTGCGCTCTGCACACCTGCATCCCATGCTCTGCACGCCTGCATCCCACGTTCTGTACCCCTGCATCCCAAGGCAGCACCCCACGCTGTCTGCATGCCTGTACCCTGAGCTCTGCATCCCTGCATCCCATGCCTACATGGCACTCTCTGCACGCCTACATCCCACTCTCCGCACCCCTGCATCCCATGCCTGCATCCCATGCTCCGCACCCCTGCATCCCATCCCTGCACACCCCTCTCTGCACGCCTTGCACCCTGTGCCCTGCATGCCTGCCCGGCTGAGCTCTCTCCACAGGGCTGGTTGTGGGAGCTTCCAGCCCCAGCCACACTCCACAGCTCTCCTGGGCGAAGCAGAGATGCTGACGTGTGTCCGCAAGTGGGATGAACTGCCCTGATCCATCAGTCCCCTGCAGACACAAACTTTAAATACCATGGTATTAAATGCTGCCAAGGTGAAGGCTCAAGAGAGAAGCAGCAGGTTGTTGTGGGTGGGCACAAATAAGTGGTACTTGCCCATTTCTTTTTTGGGAATTACAGTTACCTTCTTACTGCCCCACCTGGAAACCAAATAGGTGAACTTACCTGCATTTCAATTTACTGAAAGAGGGAGGTTTCCTTTCTTATTTACCATCATAATACCGCCCTCCAAAAAGAAGACCAAGATACACAATTAAGATCGCAACTCCTTTTAACCCGCCAGGAGACTAAAAAGCTTTTTACAAATGCAGGTGAAACTCCCTGAGTTCAGAGGCTCTGTGACTGCAGAGGTGATGACAGCCCTGACGGCTGGGAGCTGGGCATGCTCACCCTCATTCACAGCCCCATGTCAGTCCCAGGCTGCCTCAAGACCCCCATCCCTTTGCTGCAAGGCTGGAGGAGAGAAAAACCAAACCATGGTGCTTGTAGTCATAGGTGGTACCTGGATCTGGGAGCCCTTCCCTGCGGCTGCAGCACCGCAAGGCAGGGACCCCCACCCGGGACCTCCCCTCCCCATGAGCACACAGCCCAGAGTCTTTTCTTATGTAAAGGCTTCTTCGTTTTGGGAACATAAGGTCTTTTTCAATTTACTTTTCCATTTATCTCAGGAGCTGTCAGGAGCACTCCTGAATTCCCAGGGAGAAAAGAAAAATTATTCCCATGATACTGACAGCGGGATGGCTCAGACTGGCCAGGGACTGCTGTGATTTCTAGGGGATCGACAGTGCACGTGCTAGTTCAGGCTCCTTGGCACTGGGAAGTGTTGTCTTTCTGTTTCTAGGGGGGAACAAGAACCATTCTGATGGCTGTACAAGCACACATCATTAAATACCTGCTCTTCGTAAGAAACACAGAATATACACACCTGGAAAGGTGAGAAGCTGAGCCTTCCCACAGGACATATGGACACTATTTCTTGCATCATTTGGACTAAGACAGACTAGCACCAGCCTCTAGGTTTAACCACACTAGACCCAAGCTCATGTTTGCAGTGACAGGTGGGGATTTGCACCCAGGAGAAAAGCCTTGGCTGACCACCAGGCAAGGCTTTTTCACACAAAAACGTTTGGTTTTGTAACGGTGGCGCTTGCTCCCTCATCCCACTCCCTGCCGTCACCCCAGCCTGCCCTGGGTGTGCTGGGATGGGGAAGGCAGGGCTCAGCCCTCGGTGCCAGGGACACCCAGGCGGCGGCCCCAACCGGGACGAAAGCCCCCACAGCAGATACATCTCCCAGCGCCTGGGAAGCACATCCGCACCGGCAGCAGCGATGGCACCAAGCACAAAGTGGGAATACCAAGGAAGATGGGCACAGCTCAATGCCCATCTGCCTTCTGCACAAATCTCCTCGCCGCTTTCCAGTCCCACTTGTCATGGCTGCAGAGTCCTCCCGGCCACTGGCTCGCTCAGGCGGGGCAGGACCTTGGGCTCCCATCCAGCCCTCGCTGGGAAGGGGCCCGTTTCACAGCCAGGTTCAGGCTCAGGGCTCGGGGAGCTCTCAGCATCCCTGAGGACAGACCCTCGGCACGGTTCTCCCGGCTTCCCTGCCCCAGCTCCTGTCTCCCGCCCCGCAGGCTGCGCAGGACAAGTCGGCGGGAGCAGGGGGAGGCACTGGCTGCGGCGCTGGCAGACACCCTGTGGGCAGCAGGAGGAGGTGGGAGAGCCGCGATCGGTCTCCTCGCCCCAGCCCTCCACCTCATGCCGAGCGGAGACTACAAACCCGACAACTTCACGGAAAGAGTGAGTATGAAAACATCTTCTGCAAACAGGATTTTCTTCAAAGACACCTTTGGCCTGAAATTTTTAAAGACAAGAAACATGAAATCTCATAAACCCGTTCCCTAACTTACGGCACACCACAGACTGTGAGCACTTTAGACCCATGTCCCAGCTGCAGCCTGCAGGACACTTCTGCCTCCCCGTAGAGGTGTGAGGTGAGTCCAGAGGCTGCCATTCGCTTTCATTAAAGGCTGATCTTTCTTCTACCACAAAAAGGAGAAACCATTAATGTAAAGCTGTTTGTCTAACGCTTCGTATAGACCCAAACTCCGCAGTTTAAAAAGGGGCAAAGTAGATGCTTCCATTATTCTTTCATTTGTCTAAAGGAAACACTGGATTAAAATGCTCGGATTTTTGATATAATTAATGTCTCCTTTACAACATCTTCCCCTGTGCTCATGCCTGACAGATCCAGCTGTTTGAGTTCTCTGAGAAAGCAGCAGCTCAGGAATTCATCTCTGACCACATAAATTGTGTAAGTATGGGATATTTGCTTTATTCCGAGTTATTTTGTTGCTTGCTTACATCTTATTTCCCCTTCAAAAGTGGACCTTATGGAGATCAATAGTATCGCCTTCAGCAGGCCATTCAGACTGTTAACCTACGGTCAGTTCATGGACCATTTCTAACCTTTCCTATGGGAAATGATCCTGCTCCCACTAAAATCCCGGGGACTTTACTTTCAGGGACACTCTCAGGCCACAAACGCTGGGTAAACAGGGGCAGCATTTTGTACATTACTCAAATATAAAATTCCTTGCAACTTTAGCNAGTGTACAAAACCAGTTTAGCCAATAACTTGAAGTTTCATCTTTCTTTTTTTTTACCTGATCCTATTCAACAAAATTATTTACAAAATCTTCCCAGAATAACACCTTATTTGTTTGGCTCAAAAAACTCACCTAAGGTTATATTTAAGCAGAGCAATTATTTTAATTAAACATCATATACCTGCCGTAATTCCTTCCCTGTGACTGCTTACTTCTTTTTCCAGTTCAAGGGCGAAGGCGGTCATGGAGTGATCCTATTTTTATACAGCTTACTTTTCTCTAGGACACTGGAAAGGTATATTTCTTTTTTTATATATATTTTTTCCTCTTGTTTACAGAATCACAGAATCGTGGGGTTGGAAGGGACCTCTGGAGATCATCTAGTCCAACCCCCTGACTTTCAGTAGCTGTTATTATTACATCCCTTTACCAAATTCTGTGGAACATTCCATCATGCGCATCGACTTATTATCACAGTGCACTGCTGCTTAATGGTTATTCTAAATATTAGTTTTACAGTGAAAATGGAAGATGCATATTGATTTTTTTCAGTTCCCATAAGGAGTGCAAAAAGGCCGAACGCTCAATGAGTAAACAAGTACATTGCAAAGGTCAGAATAGTACAGTTAAGTGCCTATGAAGGACATGAGGAAAAACCCACTTATTCGTTTTTTCCGTTATTGTCAGAAAGATCCGAGGCAGGAGGGCTCTTCTGTGGCAAACTTCCATTAACTTCTTGCTTCCATATCTGATCCCTTGAAGCATACCAGTAGTTGACCAGAGTTGAAAGAACAACATAACAAATATTCAGTACTCCAGAAACTCCCAATGAAAGCGCACCTAGGTCGCACAGCACACAGAGGAGGGCTACGCCACCCACAGCTATTACAACACCTTCCATGACTACCACACCGATACAGGCCATTACGGCTGTTGTAACAACAAAAAACAGGAAAAATGCAACGGGAATAGCAGACCCTGCAATAAACAT
The DNA here is from genome assembly GCA_013400035.1 of Rynchops niger. Lineage (NCBI taxonomy): Eukaryota > Metazoa > Chordata > Aves > Charadriiformes > Laridae > Rynchops > Rynchops niger. Next base: position 8,811 of record VXBH01005110.1, on the reverse strand, counting down.
CAGGAGTGATAAGGCAATGAAAGGGTTTAGTTTCATCTTCTGAAGTGGTCTTTTCCTTGTTTTACTTAAATGTCCATTCTTAGTCGAAGGTGGAGAAGCAAGTGTCCAAGAGGCAGATGCCGCCCGGCCGGCTGTGGTCTAGGTAGGGATGCTGTACGCCCCGAGTCCCTGCCTGCACGCCCAGGAGCAGGCCGGAGGGGCAGCAGAGAGGAGAGAAGCCCCCCTGCATACACAGCTAAAATAACGCACTGCGTAAAAACAGGAGTGATCCCCCTGACAGCAGTAATCACTGTCACAGACAATTAAACTTAAACAAGAAAATCACAAGTTTATTTAAGCGCAGGAAAATTCTGCCAGGGTGGCTGCGCTGGCAGAGGTAACTGACAGGGGCTTTCTAAACCCGATGCAATTAGATGTGAGTAAAGATGCTTTAGAAAGGTAGAGGCATACTTATACCGATATGAAACATGATTCATACTAATGGGACGCTATGATAGCTATTTAGCAAAAAACGGCACCGCCACATGAAATAGTTGTGTTCGGGCTACGCCTGGGGTAGTCGAGGCCTTTCCTCAGTAATTGCACGCAGGGAAACCCCGGCTCCGGATGCAGGGGGTCAGAATCTCACCCTAAATTTGAATCTTGAGAGGAAGAGATCTGAAGTGCAAGAGCTCCATCTGAGCATGGAACTGCTGTGTCAGGACAGCACTGCTGTGCCGACAGCAAAGAGAAATAAACGAGTCTATGGAATTTCGCCCTGTGAATCAGAGAGTGATGTACAACGATCCCCTCAGGCACCCATCCGGATGCTACCATAACACTTTGTGCCTGGTCCTACAGGGTCCAAGAAGATTTAGACAGCACGGCAACTCCTCTGTTAAACGTCAGTTTTGGAAATATCACCTGCACACAGGTAAGATTAGCCTCATTTCTCAGGTTTTCTTTTTTTACTATTCCCACATTTGATCGAAGAAAAAATTCTCACTTGTTAATCCAAAGAAAAAAAAAATGTGTAAGGCCATAGAAAAATAGTTTGCAAATTTTAATCATGGCTGTCCATTTAAAAAATGGACGGTGATGATGATGACAATGATGATGATGATAATGATAAAATAATAATAACAATAACAGCAACAGCAGTAATAATTTGGAAGCCAGAGGTAGCCTGGCGTCCCTCTGCTCCTGACAGGCCTGGCAGAGCTGGGAGCAGGACCCCAGGGGCCATGTTGCAGAGGGCCTTTGCACCGGTGCCCTGTGGGGTCATGGTGGGCCATTTCCCCCACAGGCTGTGATCAGCCTCCTCCTGACAGGCCGGGCCAGCCCGGGCCAGCTCGACGGTGGCCAGGAGCCAACATGTGGTGGCGAGGTGTGGCGGCAGCGTGGCCCAGTGGGCTACCTCCGCTGGGATGGGGCGCAGGTGGAGCAGCAGGTGAGCACTGGCAGAGCCCCCTGCCCGTCGGCAGAGTGGCTTTGGGGCAGAGCCAGCCCCACTGGACACGTTGTCCCCCCTCTCCCAGGTGTGCCACGGGCTGAGGACGCCCCAGCTGCCCATCTGGCTGTGCAGCCTCTCCGGCAGGCACGGCGTCCTTTTTGGCACCGACAGCCGGCTCCTCTCCGACTGGAAAACAGAGAGAGTTTTCCACCTGTACTTCTACAACGGGCAGCGGGAGCAGACGAAAACAGCCCATCTGACGATAGGTATGCACCCGAGCTCACCGGGGCAGGACGGGAGGTGTGGGTGGCACATACAGACCACACGTAGAACTGTATATATGCATAGCTAGGTGGGTCTACTTACGCATACAATTAAATGTTATATATATATATATACACACACACATATATATATATATATTAAAAAAATAGAATCACAGAATGATTTAGGTTGGAAAGGACCTTAACAATCCTCTAGTTCCCACCCCCTGCCCTGGGCAGGGACACCTCCCACCAGACCAGGTTGCTCCAAGCCCCATCCAGCCTGGCCTTGAACACCTCCAGGGATGGGGCAGCCACAGCTTCTCTGGGCAACCTGGGCCAGGGTCTCCCCACCCTCACGGTACATACATACATTGCATATAATATTAACCTTTCACAGAATGTGAGGAGCATACTCCAAACAACAGTGTAAAAGACACGAATAAAAGCAGCTTTGAAAGGACCAAGACCGTTTCATAAGGGGTAACGCTCTCAGGCAGGTGGCGCATTGCTGGGCAGAGCTATAGGAGTATTTTCTATAGCAGCAGTAACTCCTGAATCCCCATGTGAACTCGGGTTCACTGACACCCCCCCAGCCCCTAGCCAGCTCTGGGGCATGGCGGGAGCTTGCCACTGGGCGCAGCCGAGGCTGTGCTGCTCTCTGGCGTCGGTGGTCGCAGTGGGTGACCACCCGTGGGACAGGGTCCATCCCACCCATGGAGCACGCAGCAGGGTGGCCACCGGGCTCATCCCTCTGGATGCTCAGCCCATTGTCTCTTCCCGGCATGGCGGCCACACAGGTCTTTGCCATTTTGTCCTCTACTCCTAGATGCGGCCAAAGAGGTTTTATTGGACAAGTGGCAGTTTTTCAGGATACAAGATGCAACCGTCACTTCTGTGCTAAATACTCAATATGGACATACTGTTTAAAACTGTTTCATCCTTCTTAGCTATTAAGCCCCCATCAGCCCAGTATGAATGCCCTGCTGACTAAGCATCCCGGAACAACTAGTAGGAGCAGGGAAACCCACAGGCACCCACCCCTCCCATGGGACAAATCCCAGGAGAGAATGTTCCCATAACTGCAAAGTTTAAATACAACAGCAAGCACAATCTCTTCATGATTAATTCGAAATTTTGAATAAACCTATTTCTAACGCAGCGATGCTGGCATGCAGGATGGGTTAACAGCGTGTTTTCAGCATCTAAACTAGACTTAAGTTGGTACTTTCCTGCCCAGCAGCCAGGTGCCGCCACGGCCCTCGCGTTCCCCTTCCAGTTTTAAATCCACACCAGGAGGAATGAACTGCTCCTTCTAGCATCAAATGGGTTGTGAACAAGGCTGTGTGCTTAGAAAGTGAGTTTCCTGTTTCTCTGTGCCGTTGTGCACAGTTTACCTTCACTTCCTGAATGCCCAGACCCTTTTCCTCGCTTTCTGTTCACTCAGCATTTGAAGTAAAGAAGGAAACTTGAAAACACCACACTAAAGGCTAAATTTGCAGGAAAGAAGGGTGAATCAAGATTCATGGCCATGATATGCCACATGGCCACAGATGAGGATGTGCGCATCTGTTCAGAAAAACAAGATGCACACATATGTCATGAGGAGACGAGAGCTGCATTTATAGCACATGAATTTCCCAAGGGGGAGCCCGCACGGCACAGGGGGCAGCCCCTACCAGCCTGGGGAGACCAAGTCGGCATCATCCTGAGCTCTCTCCTTTTTTACAACTTTTTTGAGGGTGGTAGACATTTTTTTAACTGCATTTCCTTTTCAGACACTCATTCGCATCCCTGGGAAGAGGACCCATGTGAAGACCCAAGCAGCCCGGGGAAGAGGCATCCTCCTGTGGAGATGGCCATCAGGACCAAGTGGGCAGGAGCAACCGTCAGCTGGAATGGGACAGACCCCTTCTTCTGAGGAGTCCTGGCATTCCCTGCTCGCCACCGGCCCCACCAGACACCACAGTCTGCCACATAAAAAATGCTTTCACCAAGAAAACGGCTTTTGGCGTCTTGAGGCCAGTTCGGCAAGGCATCACACCCCTGCGAAGCCTGCGCCAGTGAGGAATGGTCGCTAGCGGCAGTGCCTCACTGCACACATTTTCTAGCTGGTTGGATGCAGGTTCCTCTGCTGCCCACGGCAGCTGGCAGAAAAAGGAAAGAGGGTGGCAATTTGCTTTCCTGCCATGACAGGCAGAGACATTAAAGAAATCAAGGTGTCTCTTAAGAGTGCAGTAGACGCAAAATCAATACCTAGCATTGACAACACTGTGTGCCTCTAATTTATTTAATCCAGTGTGTGCAACTAATTTAGCTGTTTGCAGTGAGTCAGGTTTCCTCCCAGCTTTCTGCAGCTGTGACTTCTGCAGCCGGGTCTCTCTCCTGCTTCAGCGACAGCTCAAGCGTGGACCCTGGCCAGGTTGGCTCATGGAGCTACCCTGCATCCCGCACCCCGGCGGGGGAGCACAGCTCATACATGGGAACCAAGTCTTGTGACGTGCCCCTTGCTGTGAATTCAGCCATTTTACTGACTCTGAGCACGGCCAAGTCCTGGCACCCTGCGGCAGCCTGACGAGTGCGAGCAGGGCACATCGCTCCTTGCTCGCGTTAACCACTTCCCACTTCCTTTTTTATAGACATCACCCAAAAAAGACCTATTAGTCATACCAAAAGGTGTGTTGCTAACGACAACTGTACTGAGAACAATAAACCTTTCTGCAAGTGATCCAGAAGCTTGGTTTAAATTATTTGAATTTTACAAAAAAAAAAAAAAGAGAAGTGGTCACAACCAGCCTGAGATTCAGCTTGGCCAGGGCCAGGAGCCCACTGGTGAGCAAACTAACGTGGTGTCTGCACTTGTCATTGTACCCTCCTTCAATCTCTGCTCAAGTCAGAGCCCCCCTGAGCACGTGGCATCCCTGCTGCAGAGCTGTGGGTCAGCCAAAGCGACGCAGTCCCTGGCTGCTCACAGCCCAGGTGACACCATGACAGCTATGCCACCACTGCCCAGGCACCGGCACCATGCAGAAGAACCTGGGGCAGGGCTGGGAGCACCCAAAACCTGGGGGGCATTGGCAAGATGGCAGCATCCAGCACTGGCCACCAAGCTGCCAGGACAAGCCAGAGCATGCTGGCAGGGGACAGGCAGGAGAGCACACCATGCCCCCCGCTCACCAAAACCTCCTGCTAGACTAGGAAGGCCGCGCTGCCCATCCAGCAGCACCCAGGGCTGCCCTGGGGGGCTGTGTGTCAGCAAAGGGAGAGGAAGAGAGCCCGCTTGCAACGAGACACTGCAAGACAGCACCTATTTTAACCAGGGAATACCGGCATGCGCTTATGCAAATAATGAATTAATAATGAATGAATGAAACTGTGCGGTAAATACTAACGAAGCTCAGTCAGCCAGCACAACGCAGTATATTGAGAGGCTATGTATGCCGTATTACAGCTGAATGGGTTACTGTGGAGATAAAAGGGTGCAAAAACAACTGAAGAAAGGTCAATAAAGTCCTCAGGGTATTTCAGCCTGAGCTGAGTGACATCAGTATCAATCTAGTTTATGCACATAATTGCACTTGGTCTTGGCATAAAGCGTATTGAATGAAATGAAACAACAAAATCGTTTTACAATTTGCAGGACACTGTGAAGACCACACCTGCTAATATCTTGCTTCTGGAGAACATCAGGAGTGCATATTTGGATTTTACCCAAGACATTCGGAAAAATTTCTTCACCAAAAGCATTGTCAAGCATTGGAACAGGCTGCCCAGGGAACTGGTAGAGTCACCATCCCTGGAGGCATTTAAAGACATGTAGACGTGGTGCTGAGGGACATGGCTTAGTGGTAACTTGGCAGTGTTAGGTTAACGGTTGGACTCGATGATCTTAAAGGTCTCCTCCAACCTAAACAATTCTGTGATTCTATGCAAAAACAGCCTTCCAGAGCTGTTTTCCACGGCAAAGTGGCAGCGCCAGACCTTTCTCTTGCTCCGGACCAGCTGTGGGGATGGTCAATGTGTCTGGCGCTGCCTGCACTGGCTCCTGCTCGCGCCGCAGAGCGGGCCCTGGGTCTGGGCCTGCCCCACGCCTGGCTGTGACTGCACTGGCCACTCTGGCCATGAGCGCTGGCAGGGAACAGGGCGTCAGGAGCAGGGTTTCCTGTCCCTTCAGTCACACCATTGCCCCCAAGGCACCCTGTCTGCCACCCCTGTGCACCCACACCCTGCTGCTCCCCGTCCCGGTCACGCACCCAGGTGCAGCAAACACCCGCCTGAGGCTACAGACAGAAAAGGGAACAGAAACCATGCAGCACCAGACTGCAGGAACACACGCCCTCGCCGCCTCCCTTGGGCTTTCATCCTTCTGCCCCCACGTTTTCATCTCTTTTTATAACCTTCTTGCAGTGCAGGGCTAAATTTAAGCTGCTAATTTCCCTCAGTGAGAACTAAGCCCTTGCTCATTTCTGCGAGGCAATATCACGCTTATGGATGCTTTAAAAACAAGAAGCAATAATAACACAATCTGGCTATTGGACAAACTTGTCTGAAAAAAAAAAAAACAAACACGCCGGGGACAGGGGAATTTAGCAGCTCCGGCACCTCAGAAATCTCTGTCCTTGTGACAGGGATGACAGCTGCAGATTTTCACTTCTAGTCTGGAAAATTCTTTGCAGAAGACAAATAAACCTTGCAAAACCGCACAGTCATTCGACAGATACTCAGGGGTGCTGTCATGCACTCAAGTACAGGAATATTTGGGGGGATCAGGGGCTAGCTCAGAAACCATTTAAAGTCTTGACAAGGAATGCAAGAAACAAATCCCAACACGCACAAATGAAACTCATGCCATGTTTCGCCACCTTGCATCAGCCAGTCTCAAGGAGGAGACAAGTATCAGAGCCTCCAGCAGCTCACGGACACGCTGCGGGTGTTCACCTCCAAGGAAGAACCAGGATCAGCAGGGTGGAAAGGCTTTTGAGGCCACAGGTTACTCCTGAGATAAACTCCGTTAACTTCCCCAGCAGGCAGGGAAGGGTGAGCTCTTCCCCGCGTGGATGTGCCAGTATGGCAGCCGGGCACTGCCGCTTTTCTCCCAGCCCACCCAGTGCCCTCCCAGTTAGCTCCAGAGAGTGGTGTCTGCGTTAGAGAAGGATCAACAAATAACCGGGACAGCCAGTGGCAGCCTGACGCCTTTCTGTCACTTGCTCGAGCAGCTCAGAGTCTGACCTGTGCTTCCCCACTTATCCCAAGCAGAAGAAATGCACTCTTACCCAGAGTACCTTTAAACCAGACACCAACCTTCTAAAAACTATTTTGTACATTATTTATTTAAAAATGAATCATTGGGGACACTAAAAATGTGGGATAGCCACATTAAAAAAAAATTATATATATATACTTTAAATAACATATTTTTAAATTACCCTGTATTATTACAAGCACAGAAAAAAACCAAAACATTTTATTTATATAAACATCCACACCGTTCCAGCCTATTTGTGAAAAGGCTCTTATTTTTCCTCTTCCCTACACCACAGAATACATAATAAACCACAAACCAAGTAAGAGGTCTTCTCCAAGACCACAGGACTATTCTGGCCTTGTTTTCACACCAGGCCATGGGCTCAGGGGGGAAAAGGGCTCAGCACTCCAGGATGGAGACTAGAATCTCAGGAGCTATTAACTCTGATTCTCTAATCTCAAAAGACACACTCATACGCCTATGGCAACATTTCTCAATAGCTTTCACAAACAACTTCTCTGTTTTGTTTTGATATAACCTATAGATTAAAAAGAGAGAGGGAAATTTATCAAAATCTGAATAACTCTGTAGCCTTTTATGGTCTATATATTGCGTGGCTATGTAATTTCTAGAGAAAATGGGACAAACGTCTCAATTATACAGTGTTTGCATCTATTAAACTTTTTTTTGTGCAGCAGTTAGTTATCAAGAGTTTGGCTTTCTGATATGAATTCAGTTTTAATTGGAACTGGTTTGGCAAGCCATTGGTAAGGATTTTAAGCATAATTGTATTCCAAGATGCCAAAATACTGACATTCTTTGACTGTGATTTTTTTTTAAAACTACTCAGTGTAACTCGCAACCACGAGGTTCACACGGGCCCACTTGTCCAGCCTGTCTAGGTCCCTCTGGATGGCTTCCCATCCTTCAGGCGTATCACCGCACCACACAGCTTGGTGTCAACCCCAAACTTGCTGAGGGTGCCCTCAATCTATGTCTACGTCGTTGATGGGGATATGGCACAGTACTGGTCCCAGTACGGACTGTTGATGATATGTGCTTAATTACTGCCGACAATCATAGAATCACAGAATGTGTTGGGTTGGAAGGGACCTTTAAAGGTCATCTAGACCAACCCCCCTGCAGTAAGCAGGGACATCTTTAACTAGATCAGACTGCTCAGAGGCTCACCAAGCCTGGCCTTGAATGTCTCCAGGGATGGGGCCTCCATCACCTCTCTGGGCAACCTGGTCCCGCGTCTCACCACCCTCATTGTAAAGAACTTCTTCCTAATGTCTAATCTAAACCGACCCGGCTCTAGTTTAAAACCATTGCCCCGCGCCCTATCATACGTGCTTAATTACTGCCGCCAATGATACGTGCTCGATGACTGCCCAAAGTGCTGCGCGCCCGCTGACTGCGGCCGGCGCTGGGTGGCGATTACCGCGGACAGCTCCCCTTCCCAGGGCCGCCGCGCCCCGCGCATCCCCGACGGCTCCGGGTACGGCTCCGCGTCCCGCTCCCGGTCCCGCTGCTCCCGCCGCCCATCCCCGACGGCTCCGGGTACGGCTCCGCGTCCCGCTCCCGGTCCCGCTGCTCCCGCCGCCCATCCCCGACGGCTCCGGGTACGGCTCCGCNGAGCATGCCGGGGCCGGGGCGGAGGCGCCCCTCGCCCGCCGCTTGCGTCAGCGCCGCCTCCTCCGTCCCTCCCTCCGGCGGCCCGATGGTGGTGGCGGCGGCGCGGCGCGATGAGCCGCCCGTCCTCCGCCGGCCCCGGCTCTAGCAAGCCCTGCGGCAAGCAACAGCACGCCTCGTCCCCCGCCGTGCCCGCCGCCGTCCTCCCGGGTCCCGGCGGGGCATCTCCGCCGCCT
>VXBH01005104.1:0-16040 GCA_013400035.1 Rynchops niger | reverse complement strand
AATTTGTGGTTACAAAGCAGAAGTGGGGATAGGACCCAGAATTTCCTGTTATAACAGGTCTTTCTATCACTTGAACTTAGGAAGAATTGTCTCTAAGTGTAAACAGGCTAGACCTATGCATACCCTAGAGTCTATGCAGTAGAGGGCAACATTCATTAGACAATTTATTAGATTATCATCACCATCATTATTGTTTTACTTCAAGAAAATATATTGGAAGTCAGATGCTGGTACATATAGGAGTTCAAGGGGAAGAGCAGATGGGGCTATCCACATGCAGGAACAGGGAGATCCAAACTCCCTTTCCCTTTCTGTTTCCAACTCAAATTTCATAACTCAAGTCTAAAGTTTGGACTATGTTAGGAAAGATTTGGGGCCTATGACAGGAAAGATTTGCTGTTACAGTCATACTGGCAAACTTTCCTCACTCCTAAGATTATTTCTATGTTGAGGTTTCTGCTCGTTTAAAAAAAAAAACAACAATGACTGCCTAATGTAAAATACTCAGAGACTGAGCAGAGATGAGTTTGTAGAACCTGAAGCCAGGAAAATTCATTAAGAAAGCAAGCAGAAAATTTTAATTAAAAATTTTGATCAGCCTTTAATACCAGCTATCAAAGAAAAATTAAGATTTTCCATATATTGATGTGCCTAAACCAAGACTAATGCCCTTCTGGGATATATGATTAGCCAAAGATTAGTTATGCTCAATGTGCAAGTTACTATTCTCTTTGTGGAAAATGCAATAGGGTGGGATATATAAGTAGTCAGACTAGATGCTATGGATCTTTCCATACAATTAAGAACTCTAAGAGTTGCTGTATATTAGTAATTTTCTATCTACTTTTTTTTCTTTTTGTTCAAGGTTGTATTTTTAGGTTAGAATCGTTGTAAAAAATGTGATTTCCCTCCAGAAACAAGTGTTTCCTACTGTATCAAAGTTTCACATCAATAAGCAGCAAAACAGTAATTCTGTCAAATCATGAAGCTGTATATGCTGCTAAAGATGGTGAAATGAGATACAGCACACGTTTACAAAAGCATCTGTCTTGCATGTTTAGTTTCTTAAGCCTTTGATGTGTTTCATATATCAGTAGAGCCTTGTCCTCATCTTCCCCATTGCAGTGCAACTTCAAAGAAAACATATTATAAAAAAGGCTGAATTGTAACAAAAACTTCCTAGCAGCTTTGAACTGCCACATACAGTTGTAGCATTTATAAGAAATACTGTAATATCTGAGCTAATATTTTTTGTTAGTTGCTAACCATTTATCTACCATGGGAAAAATAAATGAGGGTGGTGGAAATAAACTATAGATGCCTGGGGACATACAAAGTATACCGGGTCTACACTGGCTATAAGGTTTATTTTGAAAAATTCCATTCCATAAATTAAATATAACAAACGAGTTTAGACAGAAGGAAGTAGAAAACCCTACGCATGCAAAAACATGGTTCAAGATAAACAATTATTTTACCTACAACCAGATTTGAGTATCATTGCTCCTCACAAAAGCAATATATGTAACTCATGTATGAAAGAACTACTAAACGTAGGTAACAGTCTAGAAAAGGTAGAAATAGATGCAAAAATTTGAAGCGTCCATTGAATATCACCTTACAAAAGGAGGTGGAGGCACATAGAGAGAACATAATTTGCAAAATCCAAGAGGAAAGCCATTTTCACAGTCTCCTTCCCCAAGTGTACATATTTTTAAGTTAAGTAAGTTAATCAGTAACTTGTTAGATTTGTCTATCTAATATTATTTATCTAGTCAGTATATGCTTTAATTTTAATTTAATATGTTTGCTCCTTTGAAATAAATAGAAAGCGTGCCTAATTCTGCCACTTTTACATTTTAAGATTCTCCTCCATTTTCCCTCTGTTGCTTTGCCTGAAACCACAGAATAGATCAGTATTGTAAACAAAGCAGCACGTATACAATTACTTCCAGGTACACAAGGCTAAAATACTGAACACTGACTTACACTTAACCTGAAGTAACTTTGGCATTCATTTCCTTCAAATAAGCATTAGTTTCAAATATAGTTTTCTGAACGCCTGTGACAACAAAATTCTTAGTAATACATACGTATGATGTGCATAAACAACATGTATAATTGCACATATAATTGCTGGAGGGAGGAGTTTGCCTGCTAGAGACAAATGAAAATACTACGGTGTAAACTGAAAACAGCTCTTCTGAAAAGCTTGGAATTCATTAGTTTTTTGTCACTGGAGAAACTTGGGTAATGTCACTTAACAGAACAATTAAAACAAAACTACAGAGTTGCACCCGTTGAGGCAGTACAGAGAATTTTTTAAAAGGAAACGTGATTTGTCTGCTTGCTAAGACACCTCAACATCGGAGAGAACAGCCCTGTCTGTGTGACAAACTCCTATGCAGGCTAGGAGCCTGCACTGATTTATCGAAATCGTTTGTTTTGAATGTAATGCTTTTAGAAGTGTTACACTATATCTGATAAAAAATAAAACCCAAGCAAATAATACGTTTAATGCCATCACATTTTCAGAGGAACTGTCTCCTATTTTGTACTTGTACTATGTTTAGCATAAGTGGATTAGTGCCATGGATTTCTAGATGCTTAGCACGCATTGTGTTAGCTCTGCAGAGGGATTCAATCCACTGGCTTGACTGCTGCTGATACTCAGGACAGATAGTTAAAAGCTCATTTGAACAGTTCTGTATTACGGAAGAAATACATTTTCTCTTCTCCAGAATTAACCTCACCCTTTCTGTTTGACTCATTCTGATTCTTTGTGCTTAGCCATTCTCCTGCATTAGATACTATCTTTTTGTGATCATTGGTCCAGTTGACCAGGGATGTTTTCACTTTTGTTTCTATCTTACTATGTCTTCAGGTAGTATTTATAAACTGGCATCTGGTTGTAAAGGCTAAATTGCCGTGAACAGTCTTACATGTCCCTTTGCATAAAAGACATAGGAAAAACAAATGACTTTCAAGTTCAGCAACAAAACTGTACTGACAGATCATATCTTTATTGATGCACTGGAAAGTATCTACATTAATCTTGTTTGTGACATTAAACTGCATGTAGGAAAAGGGTTTCTTCACATGTATATTTTTGCATATGTACTAAACACATTGTGTATACATGTACCTCATTATGTGCCTGATGTAAAAATATAGATCCAACTGTATGAATGTGAACTACTGAAATACTGTTTATTCAGACTTCTTATATATAATTGAGCATTTCACATACGATTTAGAAATGTACTGCTAAACTCTGCAGTACACCATTAGGTGAAATCCCTGGTAGATTTCCCATCAGAAGCCAAGTTGCTGCATAGCTATCAAATTGTTTATACTCTGAAACTATACTTAACATGTATAAAGCACACTAGTTAGTAATGAATATTTCTGATATGGAAAATTATGTAGAAAAAGAAAAGTTACAGGATTCCACATGCAGGCAAAATGACAGCGGCCTCTTGTAAAGGCTTCATGTAATCCAAGGGCACAGGGTGAATTTGCTTCTCTCAAAATTTGATATATATCAGCACAGGCATGAGAAACTGTTCATCTTCCCTTCTCATATTTCTACCCACAAGACAGATGCCAATGTTGTCTAATGGGTAGATGTCATCTAAGCTATTTCCCATCTGGAGGCAGCCAAAACAAAAGAAATGACAGCTAGAACCAGAGAAGGATGTCTTTCAGAAAGTATTCCAAGCTTTTCAGTAATTATGGGTACCTTTTCAGCTCAGCTGTGTTTCAACAACTTTTAGCAAGCATGTATAAAAATTATTATTTGTTTTTGGTGACATCAGATTAACACGTATGTTTACATTAATATATCCCTAAAGATAATAATACCTACTTATAATAATCTAATGAGTATTAATCTCATTAATGGACGTGTTTGCGTCCCTCTCCAGACCATAGAAATTATGTGCCAGATGCCCTAATCTGGCATGATTTTTCAGTATAAGTATATTATAAGTAAGCAGAAAAATAGTCAAGTGACATAAAAGACAATAAATACTGAAAACTAAAATGATGGACTACATTGCAACGTGTGGTTCAACACAGGGCTGAAGTGTATTCACACAGCGTGCTCATACACTCACCGCAAATACATCATGAGTGCATCATCAAAAAATTTGTCTGTACTGGGACACTTCATTAATAAAGAAGAGATTGCAATGAAACATTTGGCTGGCCTTGCTGAAAAGGGATTGTGAAATGTAATTATGAAATGCAGTGTCTGAAAATGGGTGCACAAAATGGCTGGAGTTCATAGTTTTTCTTCCTGTGGGCTGTGAGCAGGGCTGGCAAATACAGTGGTGACAGCAGTTTTAGCAGCGATGTGTCAGCTATAGTTAAATATCAACTTTGCTCTCCGACTTCTCCACATAAAATACTTCCACTGTACAGCCTGTAAGCCTTGCCAACACTGGAAACAATCTACTGCTTGAAAAAAAGGCTCAGATCCCTGAAAACATCATGAATAATAAAAATCAGAGTTTACTGAATATTGCAGAATTAGTAGATATTATAGAACATAAGAAAATTTACAGTTCATCACACAATGACCATGGCAACATTATTTTGCCTCATTTATTGCGGTAATATTTTATTTGTGCCAGTAGAGTGGGCAGACAAGATAAGCACACAGTGAGATTTAAGATTGGCCTAAACCTGAACAGTTAAATCTTGCACTAAATCTGCTTCCACTAAAATCAATGCTGAATTTCTTTCAACCCTGCATCCCCCTATCCCTTTATAATATTGTGCCTCCTCAGTATCTACTGATTGAGCATTTGGCTCTTAGATACATAAACAGATATTACTTTGATTGTAGTGGGGTGTACAAAATCTGAATGCAATATTGGGGGGTTGTACTGGTGTTGTCTGGCACAGAGTTAAATTTCTTTATAGTAGGTTGCATGGTGATGTGTTTTGGATACGTGATGGAAAGCAGTGTTGACAACACAGGATGTTTTAGTTACTGCAGTGCAAATGCTTACGCAGCATCAAGGCCTTTTCTGCTTCTCACACCGCCCCACCAGCGAGTGGGTTGGGGGTGCATAAGAAGTTAGGAGGTCACACAGCTGAGACAGCTGACCACAACTGACCAGAGGGATATTCCATACCAATAAATCTGGGCTGGGGACGGTGTTTGGCAAGGGCTGCCATTGCTCAGGGACTGTCTGCGCATCAGTTGGTTAGTGGTGATCAATTAGTTTTTGGGTGTTTTTTTCATTACTTGTTTTTCCAGGTTTTGTTTCTTTTACACTGTATTGTTTTTCTTTTATTTTTTCTTTTTAAAAAAATTATTAAATAGTCTTTATGTCAACCCATGAGTTTTGTCACATCTACCCTTCCGATTCTCTTCCCCATCCCACTAGGTACAGGAGTAAGCAAGTGGGCATGTGGAGCTTAAGTGTCTCCTGGAGTTAAACCATGAGAGTTTTATGGAATTATGGAAGTTGCTTAGTAATTATTATAGGCAATGTTACAGCACTTGCCATTATTAAACTACCCACCACGTCTCTCTTTTGCAGTATTGGAAAAATACAAAGAGGTAGCATTGGATTTGTTTATTTTTAACATGATATTTACTTATCTGGTTTATTTTTCATTTAATAAATATTATTTAATGAGACAGTTCAGCTGTATGACAACACATTAAGACTGAAACTAAAATCATGGTAGTAACTGAAATAATACACTTGCTAATGAAGTCAGGGGTCAAACACTTGAGCAGTAAAGGACATGGATGAAACACTTTACATCAGAGTTTTAGCAGAGGAAATAACTCCTTCATTATGATTTATTCAATTTATTCATATCAGTAAAGCATCCATTCAAAGTTAATAAGAGATTGGGATTTTGAAAGAGAGTGAAATTTGTAACAGGAAAGAAATCAATGATTAAAATTAAGGTGTCAGAAGATGAGTTCTACTACTTTTAGAAACCCAAAGGAAAGAATAACCAGAAACAGCCAGTTTAGTACTCTAACTACATATACTTCTTTTGCTTAATAAATTAGTTCATACTAAATGCAAAGCATGTTTTGACAAAACCAGGACACTCTTTATGTTTCCAACATAATGTCATTTAATGTAATTTAACTAACTAAACAATGTTAAATTGTTGTTTTTGAATTTTTTTAGTTACATGCTAATTTCTTTACAAATGTGGCTTGACAAAGGACATATGTAAATAATTATCTTGTAAATAACTAACTTATCGTCCACCATTTTCAAGCAAAACCAAAACCGAAAAATTATAAATCTGAGTAACTCTTCATTAAGCCATGTAATGATGTACATACAAATCTGCAGATACTTTGTGGTTACCAAAGAGGAGTGTTAAACAGTACCAAGNTTATTGCTTAGATACATTAACAGAGAATTCTTACATCTTATTTTAGCCTTTCTTTTGCTTGGTTAAACAAGCTAGGTTTTTTTTCAGACTCCCTCATAAAACTGTGCTTCTCTATTGCAGAGCTATCCTGAGATTTGTGTCTGCCCCAGCTCCCATTTCCAGTTTTTTCTTAACAAGAATCATGCATTTTATTTANTAATGTAATTTAACTAACTAAACAATGTTAAATTGTTGTTTTTGAATTTTTTTAGTTACATGCTAATTTCTTTACAAATGTGGCTTGACAAAGGACATATGTAAATAATTATCTTGTAAATAACTAACTTATCGTCCACCATTTTCAAGCAAAACCAAAACCGAAAAATTATAAATCTGAGTAACTCTTCATTAAGCCATGTAATGATGTACATACAAATCTGCAGATACTTTGTGGTTACCAAAGAGGAGTGTTAAACAGTACCAAGCAGCAAGAATTAACAAAATGACTAAAACCAAAAAATGCAAAATTATTATTGTTAAATTAAATATTGCTGTTGGATGCTTTAAATCATGGTATTAGAAAGTGGAGTAGTAAAGCTGAGTTAAGTTGCTTGTTATGTGAAGTAACTGCACCATATAATCATTTCATAAACTGGTAAACCNCACAATTACTCCACCTCTACAGGAACTCTCTAATACTGAACACTACAGGCTTGTGTTTTTATTTTTCATGGCTGCATCACATTAGAAATTCTTATTCCTTCTGTGATGAAGCTGTATGTGGAAATCCTACTTTCAGATTAATCAACAGTTGCCTATAATATATATTGTTGTTACTAGCCGATAAAGGTATGTCTTGCTCTTTAAACTATCAAATTTTATCCCACCTCTTTACTCACCAATTTCATCAAATTCTTCCTATATGCTACTACTGCTTTATATTTTTTAAATTTCTCATTGTCACACCACCAAATTTAATGTGCTTTGTTGTCCAAGTTACTACTGAAAGCATTGAAAATGTATCAACTCTATCAAAGTCCAGCCAGACAGATAAGATCTCATTTATTCTCCTTGTCCAGAAAAGAACAATCATCAAAGAAAAATATGAGATTACCCCGACATTACGCCCTTTTAGAAAACCTATGTTAAATTTTATCCCATTTTCTATTTATTTTCATGCACTTACAGTGAATGTTAAAGAAGAAAATCATTATATCCCATGAGTTTTAGACTACCTTATTTTTTGTAGTTCATGAGTCAAAATGGAAAAAATTGGATAAAATGAGTAGAAGAATCTAAGAACAGTCATAATTACTAAGAGCAGTCTTCCTTCACCTGAATCAGCAGTAGGTACTAATACTGCAGAACTTTTTTTCACAGAACCACAAAATGGCAGGGTTTGGAAGGGACCTTTGGAGATCATCCAGTCCAACCCCCCAGCCAAGGCAGATTCACCTAGAGTAGGTTGCACAGGATTGCATCATCCAGGTGGGTTTTGAATATCTCCAGAGAAGGAGGCTCCACAACCTCTCTGGGCAGCCTTTTTGCCTGATAATAGCCAGTGACAAAGCACCCCATATCTTTTTTGATGCCACTCAGTAAAGAATACATAATGGACTGGTGTGGCCATCTATCATAAGACAGAAGTCTCAATATACCAGTTTTTTGCTAAGACCTGCCTTTAAGACCCTATGTCCTTTCAAAAACAGCTCACGAAATGGCGTTTTTCTGAAAAAAACTTGTGGGAAAAGAAGTTTATGTCCTACGTAAGCAGGAGGGCACTGTAAAGAATCACAGTCTGTCCTTGTTTATCAACAGATGGAAGTGAAATCACAACCTTGCTGCCTTCATGCAATCGAATGGGTGAATTCACATGGAAGTAGGGGATGAAGACACTAATGGAAAAAAAAAGACAAAGTGATTCCTCTTGTCTTGTAAATATGCTTAAGCTGAACTTCCTGTACACAAGGCTTTGTGCATAGGAGTGAATTACACCAGGTCTTTGGCCATAACCATATCTCTACATGGTCCTGCACAAAGCATCTAAAGCATATGCCTTGGTTCTTTACAATGACAAGAAGAGTTTTCCTAACATGGAAAGTTTGGGCTATGTATGTATGTGCATGCATAACAGGTATTGCTGTCTAACTGTGATGGTGTTTGGACATCTCATGCAGGATCTAACACCATATTTTACAGAGTTCTGTATTCACACTCATTCTTGAAATGACCCTGGTCCCAAGAGTTTTCACCCTAAATAAATATTGACAAGATGCAACAAATAGGATAAGTGAGTACAAGTTACCATTGTGACAACCTGGTGAGGTCAATTAGCAACAGTGTTCTGGGTATGTTGTGATACTTACGAACTGGAAGCAGAAAAAGGAAAGGATAGTATAATGTTTTTTACAGTTTTTTTGGAAGCGTGAAAAAGATGAGAAGGAACAGACAGGAAACAGCAACATTATTTTCAAAAGCTGGAGTAAATGGTCAATAAAGACTAACATGGCTATCAGAAGCCAAACAAAGCGATCTGAATGTAACAGTTTTCAGAATTCATGCTGACAGACTTTTTTCAATGAGTCATAGCTTTGCACTATTACCATTTCTTTGTGCAGATAAAAATACTCCAAAGATTAATTCTGGGCATAATAATGCCTGCATGAGAAAAATGAGTTGGAAGTTGTTTCAGGGAAGATTGGTGGGAGATGAGAGAGAGTGATCACAGTGAGATCATCTCCAGATGTCAGAGACCTGAATCTTTGAGGGCAGCCACGTGTCCAGTAGGGCCCTTTGAGACTAAACTGTATTCAGAATAAGATGCGATGAGTTCAAAGTCATGTTGAAATTGCTGTCCAGGATCATTTTTCAGGAGGATGCATGCCTGTCTCTAAGGCAAAGCAAGAAATTTGATACTTTGTCATCCATCGCAAGCATACAATAATTTTTATGGATCATTAAAACTTGGAAACATAGAATGGGAATATTCTGGGGTATTCTGAGAAACAATGATATAACAATCTCTGGGCTTTTCAACCTTTTTATCTACGCTAAAACACATTTTAATTCTTAGCTCTACTTAAAACAAATATTCTGCCAAGACAGCCATGTTAGAAGTTGATTTATCTGGAACTGCATTTAAGCTTGATTTAAAAACTCTCATTTAAAAGTTAGGGTAAAGAGTAGCTCTTGAAGACAAGAGGCTTAAAAATAAAACATAATAAAAGTCAACTGTATGTTGGAAAGATTTTCCTTCTCCTCACCTCAAAGAAGCACCTGCTTTTTCCTCCCCCGCACCTCAGAGAAGTACCTGCTTTTGAACACCACATTTTAATAACGTAGGGACCAACCTCTCTCATACAAAATAATGATTTACACAAGAGAACTGAAATTCTTGTATTGAAACTAATTGCTGTTATCATCCAGTTGTGAATCAAAAGTGCGGGGCAGTATGTTTGACCAATCTAAGAAAATAAGGCATCTTTAATTTGACATTCATTAGGGACCAGATTTAAAGTTCACTGGAGTTAGTGGAAACACTTCCATGAACTTCAGACTGGACCCTTTAATGGCACATATCTCAGTGAAGTCCATTTCCTCACAACTCAAACTCAACTCTCAATCAGAATAAATATTACTTTATCACAATATAAAAATATACACACAACACAGAAGATGTCTGTAAAATAAACCATACCAAAATTATGTATTAATGTATGTTGAGGATCAGCTATGTCTGTGCCAGATACAGTCAACAGTTGTTTTTTATCAATCTACAATGAAGGACATATTTTTGTTCAAAAGACAATAATTATAATCACTTTATCAACAAGTCTCAGCAAACATATGCAAGGGAGCATTTCCTATGTGACCTCTTAAAGGAAATAGTTGAATAACAAAAGCAAGATAACAAAAATACTATCGAGCCTTTCCCACTCACAAAGACAAACAAAAACTTGTGTAACTCAATAAAATAAAAGAATCAAATCCTAATCTACCTGATATCAAAGCTAATCCCCTGGAATCAATAGAGTACCCTCTTTTACACCTCAGTGAGGTCTTACTCTGTTTATTAATATTATTTGGGTAGAATAAAAAAATCTTTAAATTCGTTTCTTGGATATAAGGTTGTTTGGATTTTGTGAGTGGGATGATATGTAAAGCCACTGGTGGTACGTAACAGCCTAATGAAGTTTTTGGTTTTTGGAATTTCAGTGATTTAGTAACTTTCAAATGGGGATGCCTAGAGCTTTTGTCACCCACTGAACATTGCTAGTATTCCGCAAAGAACTAATGCCCAGAAAATGTTTCTCTTCTTTATTTCTATCTGTGACACCAAATTAAGGGGATACTTAAAAACACAAAAAAGACCTCAGCAATTTCAACAGAGATAAATAAGCCTGGAGCTAAAGCACCCAAGAATCTGTCTCAAATTGTCAGTTTGCACACTGTTATGGTATTGCTATAACTGCATAAAATAAAATGCCACAGAAAGACAAAAATGTGATGTTTTTTCTTGCTGCTAATGAAGTAGTTTCTCTAATAAGAACTGCTATGCACCAAGAAGACCCTTGCGAATGCCTCTGTCAGTGACTTTTATCTAGGACAGTATGCTTTCAATGGATTATTTTGTATGAGATAAAATCTGTATGATACACTTAAGACTTGAAGATTGTGAAAAGTAGTTCAAGGGTTGCTTTAGAAGTACTATTCTTCTTCAGAAACAGTAGTTTACACTTTAGTGAAATGTAAACCGGCCCTACTCCCAATGAATTAAATGGCAAAACTACTGCTGGTTTGAAGAACACCACCAGGTCCTGCAATTCCAGCTGCTGCTTTCTTAGTATGGTGAAATACAATGAACAGATGATCTAGCTGAGGATGTCCCTCCTCATTGCAGGGAGTTGGACTAGGTCCCTTCCAACCCAAACTACTAGGATTCTATGATTCTGTAAAATCCACTGAGAACATGATACTGACTTTGTCAGAAAACTGAATTTAGGGAAGAAAATGAAAGCAGTACATTTTGGTACTCTATCACAGACAAGAGATGGCATCACAGTGTCATGGGAAGACAACTTTGATTTACATTATAAAGAAAACAATTGCCTTGGATTTAAGCAACAGTTCTTTAGTGCTTTCCACCAAAGAAACAAGAGGGTAAATTAGACCTATGGAAATTACTTGCAGTAAAAAAAAAAAAAAAAAAAGTTCTCTTTTAAGGTTTATTCTAAGAGTTTTTCTTCTAAAGAAGAGGCACTAACACACATTAACTGCTGAACTTTCTGTTTCCCTTTTAGTCAGTTGTGGTTTGCAATATACGGCCACTAAGTTACTTAAGCAAACAGAGGGTCAAGGGTCCTTTCTAGTGCCTTTCAGTGCTCAGTTCCCTTAGTGCAGTCTTATTCTCTGAGTTTGTACCAAGTCTCTTCTTATACCTCTCACCAAACTTAGCAAATGTGTCTGGGGCACAGCTTACTCCAGAGCACTTGCTGTTCCACTCAGTCTTCTCATACACTAAGCTTATAAGTATAGAAGGAAACCTTTTGTTGTTTCTAAACCGGGAGCAAATGGCTCATTTTGTAAGGTTAAGATCCTACAATTACTACAACAAATCCTGAAATCCCTAGTCTGATGACAATTCCTGACACGTCCTCTTCCTGCTCCTCTTTTCTTTGCCACTTCCAAAGACACAAGTGAAAGGCTTCACTTATGATGAGGCTATGCTTTCTTCAGTGTTCATACAGCACCTCACAGGTGTGATCCCAGAATCCTACTTCTTCATACAAAGAAAAATCCTCCCAAAACACCAAACAACGAGAAACAATGAAAGAACGGCCTGGCATCTTTTAAGCGTACTTTCAAAAATATTCAGTACTTCTCTTTATGAGAAGATTAAAGCAGTGTACTGTTTCTACAGAGGAGAACCTCCCAAGTCTTTAGCTTGCAAACAACATACACAATTTAGGGCAATCTTTCTTTCAATTGTAGCAGCAGAAAACCAAAATCTTTTATTGGCTGTTCTATTAGGAAAAAGGAAGTTGCATTCACTAGGTGCTTACTTACATGTACACTTGCACTTAGTTTTAATTCACAACTTCGGTTTTCTAATGGTTGGAAACACAGGGATAACTCATTGATGTGAATGAAAATGAAATGAGTTATGAATTGCAACTGACTCATTTGCTTTGATGTACTTTATTAACTGATCCTATTTACTTCCTTTTTTTGCTTAAACAGTATCAATTAAAGACAGCTGTATGGCAACATCTGAATGGCAGTGTTTAGCACTTCCATACAGAGTTTAGACTCAACCAATCCTTTTTTTTTTTCCCTACTTTTTCTTTGTAGTTTTATTATGCTAGGCATTTATGAAATAACAAGACATAGTGAGATGATGATGATCATGTAATTTTAAGGAGAAGAATACTTTGAAAGAAATCTTAAAATTCAAAACATAAATTCAGACTTGAGCCAAATGATACACATAGGCATGCCATTGTGAGGCTGCTACACAAACATCCACAACTCTAACAGCTTTTACATTTTATATGAGATCATCATATAATATTGTTAAAAACTACTGTTTTAAAAAAAAAAAAAAAATTGGCCTGTGAGTATGAAACCTCCAATAAGCTCCATGAAATGAAGAAACACAGTGATGCCTACAGTCCTTAAGCCCCATGAGCATGATGGGAGTGGGATAGTCTCATGGTTTCAGTTGCAATAGAGTTAACTTTTTTACTAGCAGCTGGTACAGTGCCGTTTTGGATTTGGGATGAAAATAGTACTGGTAAAACACTGATATTTTGGGTTGTTGCTAAGCAATCAAGGCCTTGCTGCTCCTCACACTACCCTGACAGTGAGGAGGCTATGGATGGGGTGTGGGGTGGTGGCCACAAGTAGTTGGAAGGGGACACAGCCAGGAAGCTGACGCAACTCGCCAAAGACATAGTCCATGCCATATGACATCATGTTCAGTGTATAAAGCTGGGGGAAGAAGAACGAAAAGGGAGGTGTTCTGAGTCATGGCCTTGTCTTTCAAAATAACTGTTACAAGTGATGGAGCCCCGCTTTCCTGGAGATGGCTGAACACCTGCTTGCAGATGGGAAGTGGTGAATGAATTCCTTGTGTTGCTTTACTTATGCATGTGGCTTTTGCTTTATCTATTAAACTGTCTGTATCTCAACCCATGAGTTTTCTCCCTTTTACTCTCCTGATTCTCTCCCCCATCCGAACTGGGGGAGTGAGCTGCTGGCTGGGTTAAAACCATGACAGGCAGTGGTAGTCCATGCACCTTGCAAGAGAAAGAGAGGTGGTTTGCCTGTGGTCTCCAACTGCAACGTTTGCCTTTGGATCAGGCTGCAATGGAAGCCAACAGTGTGCATTAAATGCTTCCTGTACCCTAGTTCTCAAGTGAGGACAGGATGTATGAACCATGCCTTATTCTTTCCCTTTTCTTCCACAATATAATAACAGTATTTCCTCGAATTAAGAGAATAAGCAGTATTTCCCAGAAAAGCACCTTCTAACTGAGCTAAGATCTGTATCTACTGGGCTGGAATAAAAAAATTTCTCAGCCCCTTGGCTCATATTAATAACAAAAGACAGGTACACATCTCAATTTCCTGTATTCAGCTCACAAGTTAGACAGGGCAAGATATGTGACACTCAGTCTGGCTCCAGCCAATCTTTATATAATGGAAGACATTTTCAAACTGGTATTTATCAATTTCAGGGTGACCCTGTTGCTCTCATACTTTTGTGCCATGAATTTCTGAGGAGTGTTGGCTTCAGAGCTGGCAAAGATGCCAAAAGTTGCCCCCTGCTATGTACAGAGAGCACTGCAGCGCTCTNCGAAATCTACAGAGCTGGAAAAAAAAAAAAAAAAAAATCAGACGTTCTCATCATTAGAGTCTGAGACCAAAATTAGAATAAGAAAAATGTAATTGTAGTCCTGGTAGTCTGTCAAATTTAATGTACAGGAGAATGGACAAAACCCAGAAGAGCTACAGCACACTTGCTCTTTCTCTTTTCAAATGTTAATTCTTTAGTATCGTAGGATCTTGTCGTTGGACAGTTTAAGACTGAGGTGAGAAACTCCTGAATATCATACAGCACATCCAGAGCACCGTAATTAAGCTGGTGGCCTGTGTCCTGCTACTTGCTTTCTTGATGGCCCTGTGACAGAGACCACAACAAAACATGACTGTTCCTGACGTATGCTCTCGACCAAAGCATAAGTGCAATTTCACTCCCAGGTCAAAGCAACGGTGATGTGAGGTCCTTCAGTCCTTCTCTACTTTTCACTAACCAAAAGTTTTCATCGTGGATTGACAGCTACATTAACAGACTGTCCATAAAGTATTTGATACCACATGCTAAAAATGACCTTGATAGAAAAATTCCATTTCCTATTATTTACAAACAATTAAAATATTTCCCTAACATGAAGACATCATTCAAACTGACATGAGAAATAAAAATTTTCCATAAGAGCTTCACAAAGCTACCAGGTGCAAGAGGCAAATTCCCTTGACATCTATCACAGTTCTCTGATTTTTCATTGATATCAGACAGACCAAGGAAGTCTGGGAGCAGAAATGGACATAAACTGAGAATGACGTAAACAGCAATGTTGATAACAGGTGAATTTTCTGCACTTTAAACAGATATTGATGTCAAAAGCCTGAAATTTGGCATACTTTATAGAGAAAAATGATGGCTTCACTTACCACACTATTACTCCAGCTAATATTCAAGACTATTTCTCATGCAGACATATAAGCTGATTATGTTATCCTGCAACATCGCATTCAAAGCACTACAGGACATTTATTGCTTCCTGTGCTTCTAGAACATTCATTAGCTTATGTCACTCTAGTTTTGAAAATTTGAAGTACAAATGCTAAATATTATTCTGTTCAACAGGTTGATTAGTATTACATTTAATTTTGCAGCTTTGATACTTCAAATAGTAAACATGTAAAATTCAGGATGAAGAGGTTTTTTTGGCTGGGGAAGTGTGCTTGCTCTGTATTTCTTTGGCATACCTTGTACAGAAAAGAAAACAACACTTTCTCCAAAGCCCCCTGATCTATAAAATAAAAAGGAAGAACACACTGAAGAACAGTCTTCTCTAAGGATAAAAGACACCTTGGAATGCTGTGTTTGAAGGCAATGCTGCAATATCATATCTAAATGTTCCTCCTGTATATATAGGAAAGAAGCCATCAAAGCACATTGATGAACTTGAGTGTCTGATGTATACAATGCAAATATTTTAGTAGCAGTGAAACATTGTCCAGCTGTCTCTTCTAAGCTTTCAATCCAGTTCAGCAGGAAGCCAAATGGTCCTAGGCCGTTACATAAATTTGGTGACATCTGAAAGAAGTGGTGTGCTCAGTTGGACAGACAGGTTTTGCATGGGAATATGTCGTATTAGGAAAGTTATAAAGCAGCTGGAGATTTAATACAGAATCTGTGATGGATAAAATCCAGGGCTACTGGCTGTGCTACTGCCTGCCCTTAGTCACACCATCTCTACTCAACAAACACATGTAACATATTAACAATGCAATAATTAGTACACATTCCTGTCTGCTACTTAAAACTTCACTCCCAGATGCTGCTTTGGTCTGATCTCAATTTTATTACCTTTGATGATTCCCTGCACTTC
>VXBH01005099.1:138947-159707 GCA_013400035.1 Rynchops niger | reverse complement strand
CTGTGATTCTGTGATTTGGGACACATTCAGCTACTGTTAAAATGTCCTACAGTACTGGCTTGATACATTTAGCTTTGCATTTGGAACAATAAAACCTTTGGAGGGAAGCCCCATACTACCTCTTTGTAAATCCTGAAGGGGTTTGGAGTGGGTGCTTCCCACCACCTTTGTGTCTTGAAGGAGCGGGAATCACTGGTTTCACACTACCAATCTTTTTTTATTATATTTAATTCTCTTTGCATGTGTTGAATACATATAAAGTTCGTGCATTGTAATATTTGCGACACATGATACACTGAAAAATGCATAGTGAGAAATTCAAATAAATTGATTTGTCGATCTCTTCAGAAGTTCTACTTCTAAAAATATTTCTAAAATTACAATGATTGTTCATTTCTGAAACACCTGTTCTTGTGTTTTGCATTTGCTTATTTTTTCTGACTTGCAAAATATACTCCTGGATTTGCCTTGGTTCCTAACAAGAGCCTCTTAATTTTGAACTGATGTTTTCAACCTGAGAAACAACGTGTAACACACAGCTATCACTGAACACTAGTATGTATATGTTCTTGAGATGTGACCCCCAGGTACCATATTGCGTGTCTCCAACTAGAATAAGTTCTTAGTATCTTGGTTGGTAGGAAGGAAATTTTGAAAAACTGTAATAAAAATTTGATATAAACTAAATGTTCTGCAAATCTTCAGCATTATTTATGAAAGTTTATCTTTTTTTCCCCAGAAATATCAGGGAGAGGCATGCAAAAGAGCTGTCATCTCTAGAGCAAGATTTGAAGACAGAAAACAAGATGAGGTAGGATAAACTAGAAAGTGTGCATTGTTTCTTTAAAACAAAGCAGCAACTTAATGAATTACTGCATCTCGTTGCTGTTATTATATCAAAGGTATAAACCCAAAGCCTCACTATATAAATATTCCATGATATAATGGCAAATAAAAGGGAATCTCCTCAAATATACCCATGGTTTCATTTGAATAGTATTTCTGTACTGCCAAGTGGTAAGAACCACCAAACTTACCGTATAAGTGGCTTTCAATCACTACGACACTGAATGTTCTACTTTATTTTATAAGCTGTTTGGGATTTTTCCAGGATACGGACACTTACATAAACTGTAAAACTCTTTGGGGTTTTTTATTATTATATTAATTAATTTAAATTAATGCTCTTTGGTAGCTGATCCTGCACCTTTGAGGTCAATGAGAACTTTGCCATAGAATTCAATGTGAAAAGCGTCCCAGTCCCCTGCAGTATCAAATACCTACGGCTCCAGCTAGGAAGTAAGGGAGCTTTGTGTGCTGAGCATCTTTTCAAATCAGGTCATCAGACTGGTGGGGCCTGGAGTTGCAGATATATAGATATGTTATATAGATAAACCCTTTGCCAGAGTCATTAAAAATGAGATATCCTTGCATTTTCAAATGTTTAATCTTTCTTCCTTGGACTTACGTATTTTTCTTTAGTTTAGCAGTTCTACCGAATCTGTCTTTTTAGGACAACTTTGGAGAGAATTGTAAGGAGGATATTACACAAAGGTCACAAAAAGACTAAGGGTTATTTTATGTATATTCAGAATATGTGCCATGAGGTAGTTTGCATCACTCTTCATATATGCACACACATCTACCCACAGTGGTGTGAGTTTCCTGTAGAAAATGCCTTGAGTTGGATAAGTCTAAGTGAATGATTGCAGCTGGAATTAAGGTGAGAGCGATATCAAGCTTTCCGGCTAGTTATGAGTTTCTCAGCAACTGCCTGATTTTAACTGAAGTTCTTGGAGGTCTGCTCATACTGTTTGTCTAAAATCAGTTTAGTGTATCTGTTTTTTGAGGTGCTATCATTCCACACCAATATGGAGATACCTTCTTTTCAGAGCATTGAGACCTATGTACTTGATAGGGTTTTCTTCTTCCACGAATGCCTCCTTGTGTGTGATCCTGATGGGGGTTTTTTACCTCCTCTTTTTTATCGGCAAGAGAAAAAAGTGGATTTGAGAAAGTGCTTAGCCCCCTACAGTTTATATGATACTCTCTAAAATAAAGCCATTGATTGCTCAGCTACATCACACTAGCTCTGCAGCTCTGACTTCTCATTTCATTGTTCTGTCACGTAAGGTGCAAAGAGATCTGGAGATTTCTTGGTCATCTAGTCTAGTCTGGGTCTCCCCTGAATGTTGCATCATACCTTTGTCTTCAAGAAACAATCATGCTCTATCAAAAAAGCCACTATTACGTTCTCCCCTTATCCTCATTAAGATGTCATTTTAAAATCTTATTCTTTTGATAACTAAGAATAGTTTTTTCTGACTTCCGTACTCCATTTTCACATAGACAGATAGTGTCTTTTTGGCTCTGTACCAGTGCTGTCTTTTATCCTTTTCACAGTTTACAAAGCCTAGGGTTTTATTAATGTGAAATATTGTCCATTCCAGCCTTCCAATTTGCTAAGCTAAGTTTACCAAATTATTTGGGCCCAGACTTATAGTAGCTAATTTTAGCACGTAACAGAGGCACTTAAGCGAGACTAATCACCTTAATACTCCTCCAGGTGCATACAAACAGAGGCACTTTGAAAGGTGTTTACGTCTTTTCATGCATCTCTCCTAGATTTTTTCCAGGATCCTAGACTTCTGTCTGAATCACTTTGATTGTAGTCCTGAAGACCCAGGAGGTATATTTGAGTCTTTCAGTTACTTAAATCAGGCTTGCAGTGCCTCATATAATGTTGTCTCCCTTCTCTGTTTTTCTCCCAATTTCAATTTATTTCTGTGTGTGTGTCTGTCACCAGAATAATGCTTCAGTGGAAGCTACTGTACTTAGGAATGCAGAGAAAACTCTTTTTCTTAGAAGAGGAGAACATAAACAGGAAAATTAATGAAAGAAAGGAAGCTGGCAAAAAAAGGCATGCTGAACTACTTATGGAGGTATGTGAAACAGCAGGTTTTATAACCCACTACACCCGGTGTTACGGTATGTTCCTGATGCACATAATCAGAATAACCTGATACCTAAGTAAGTAACATCTAAGGGCCAATTCTTTGTAAGCTATTAAGTATGAGATCAGGTCTAAATATCTTCAGTATCTAAACATCTAAAATCTCTGTTCTTGGAGATACTCCAAAGCCATTTGGACGTGGTGCTAGGCAACTTGCTCAAAGGTGCCCTGCTTAAGCAGGGACGTTGGACAAGATGACCTCCAGAGGTCCCTTCCAACCTCAACCATTCTGTGATTCTGTGATCTGACCATAACTCCCATTAATAACTATTTTAAAGCAATTATTTATCTTAGCAGGTGTTGTGCAGATTGCACTCATTTTGCTATAATTGTTTATTTCCAAGTGGTCCAGTAGAAATGTATTTCAGAAATCACTGACCTTCATTTTGCTTTCCATTATGAGATTGAAGACCTTGAGAGAAAGCTTATTCAGTGTGAAAACAAAGTCAAAGCCCTGAGTGAAGAAGCAAGTAAGAAGGAAAATGATTACAGAAAGTATAATGAGGATTTTACTAAGAAAATAAAATGTCTGGAGGTAAGTTTTGTTGTTCTTTTAATTAACCTTGGGAAGATTTCAGATGGATGAATTGGCAGTGTTTGTTGCACCTCATTGCAACTATGCTCATTGGAGCAATGCTTAAATGCTTAAATTGTTTCAAGAAAATTATCTACTTTTCAGCTTGGTGTTTTTATTTTGGGGTTTTTTTTTCATGCTCAGAAGCACTTAAAACACCCATATTGAGACACTGGAATCAGTACACACTCATATATGTATATGTACATATATATTCATGTCTATATGGGCATCTATGCCAAAAGAATGCAGTCAAGGTGTTTCTCAGAAGGGATGCCTCCCATTTTAAAATAAAAAATATGTGCAGGACCAGATTCAGTTCTGAGACGCATCCAGCTTAGCTTTGTAGTGAGCCTCCTAATGTGTAACCTGTTAATATAGAACGTGTTTCATCATTTTTTAGTAAACAGGCTAACGTTCATGGAAATATGACAGCTTAGTTTTAGACACTGGTCAGAGTCTCCTCTGAATTATTGTTGTTGTAAATCTGTTGGAGTGACTGATGGTGTACAAGACATAACCCAAGGCTACCTGGTGTCAGTGTTCTTTAAAACACTGATGAGTTTTCTTTCCCAAAGAAAGTAGGACACTGAAATGCTCAATATGAACTATGCAGAACTTTGAAAGATTTCAAGCATTTCTCCGATCTTTGGTATATAGCATATGCTCAATTCCCAGGGAAACTGTCTGACTCTTGGTCAACAGTCTGATGTGAGATGGCATAAATGAGGTACCAGGAGTGTAGGAAATATCCTCTTCTTTGTATGCCTGACCTTAGAAAGGTAGATTTATAGAAGGCCTTGAACATCTTTCTCATTTTGGTGGTGGAGAGGTTATGCTCCCGTATCACGCAAAACAATTATGGTCATGTAACTGCTCAAGCTTTCCTAAAAGTCAGGGCTGAGACTGTCACTGCTAAGTAAGCAGTTGTGCTGGATTCATTCTCATGCACTTTCTGGCAGTTGAGCTGTGCAGAATCTACAAGAGAGATGCTAACTGAACCTTGAGACTGTCTTTGTCTTTTTTTGATATGGTCTGTTCTGAAAGAGTTTTTTCCTCATCCAATTCAGTGTTGATGAAACTGTTATCAGAGGGTTGCCCTTTCCTTTGTGGCCTGGACAGAGTAAAAAGTAATTGTAACTGTTTATTTTCATCCAGTGACGGACTCTAACATTTTCTCCTTTTTTAACTGTTTTCCTGCTTTGTTTTCATTTCATACCATTTTGATGAAACAACTGAAGTTTGCTTTTTTGTTTTCTTCCCCATTTTGCTTTTGGAGCTTTCAGCATTTTCTTGCACTTGCTCTCCACTATTTTTGTCTGTAAAATGGTTCTGTCTGAATGCGGTCTCACGGACATGGTCTGTGTAAGGGGAATAAATTCTTCTGTAAGAGTCGTGTCAGATCAGGTTTGTTATGCTCTGTCTGGAGCATCATGATGATGCATGATATCAAAATATTCCATAGAAATAAGACTCAGATCCCCTTTCTTTCTCCACCTTCTTCGCGTGTATGTGTCTGCCAAAGGAGCCATTTCATCTGTTCTCCTCCCTAATTTCCATTTTCTTCATTTTTTTAACCCATCCTTCTGCTACAGTCCTTAAAAAAAATACAGATCATGAGCAATATTTCTAGTCTTTGATCACAGGAGTGGATATGACTTGCCTGACTTTAGAATCTCAGAGGGAACAAAATCATGTACTGCAGCATTTGACATTAATGTCCTCTAAAGAAGCAAGTTCAGAGTCCTGGTGTTACTTTACATTCTGGGCCCAGTTTAATTTCTTTGTATGGCTTTATTTCCTGGGTATCATCTTGTCTTTCTCTTAACATTGTTCTTCAAGTTTCCCAGTCTATATAGGCTGATCCTGTTCTCCCTTTCTGTGTTTTTACCTATTGCAGCAAAAGAGAAGAGCTGTATTTTTTCGCTGAAAAGTCATTTAACTCGAGACTTGTGTTTCTTTTGTCCTAACCAAGACAAGATTCCACTATGTTGAGAGCTGCATATACCATTGAATTAGACTTTTTTTTTTTCCCTTAAAACCAAAGGTCAGATTTTTTTAAAGCTAAGGAATGAGACAAAGATTAAAATGTACAGATTTGTAATGGTATTTAGGTGACGATCTGCTTAGTCTTTAAAAGCTAGTAGTTCTTCTTCCCCATGTTGATGTAACGGAGTGCAAAGATTCCCAGGCTGCTAAGTGTGTGCAGCCCTATTACAGGGGGATGTACAGCTCAGATCCAGAAGCATTGTAGTTACGTTTGTATTAAACCAATATAAGTATGATTGAAAAAATATGCTTATGGCTGGGCATGGAGCAACAACATGAGACAGGTCAAGCCACAAAATGACAAGCTGATAGGAAAGGACAAGCAAGTGTGCCTACAGAACTCAGATGCCTTCAGATCATCTGAGTCTAATGAAATTCACCTTCAGGTAGTTAAGTGGCTGAAGCCATTTCAGAGCTATTCATGATTATATTTAAATGCATATCAAGAATAGGCGAGTGAAGCTCAAATCAACTTCAGTTCCCAAAATAGCCATACTGGGTAAGACACAATGTTGGTCCTACCAGGATCCTGTCTTCTGCAGTGATCAATAGTCCTGCTTGGCGAAGTAATGTAAGAACAGTCAAATATAGAATGAATCTTCTTCTGTATAATCTCCATGACAAATGAAGTGTCAGGATCTTCTTTGGATGGAGATGGTATCTGCATTTAATAGCTTTTGATGGAATTTTATGCTATGCTGGATCTTCAGAGCAATACTCTCCTATCACTGATTGATCCTTTTAGCTCACATATACATTTATCCTCATTAAGAACCTGCAATATATAATTTATTTAATAAGGACAAGGATTTTCTTTTGTTTTAAATCTGCTGTCTCAAAAGCTTATTGGCATCTTGCAGTTCTTGTGTTATGAGAAACAGTGAAAAACTGTTGTCTTCTCATCTTCTCCAGCAAAGGTGTGTGATTTTTACACACATTCATTGCATGTCCCTTCAGTTGTCTCTTTTCCAGGCTGGAGAATCCCAGGTACAAAACAGTTGGAAAAATCTTCCTACATAATAGTCACCCAAGCTTTACTGACAAAATAGAATCATGGTCCCTGTTAGTTTGTGGGAGGTCTATTCTCATACTGGAATGAATCTGCTTCTTCCTTAATGACTCAAGTGATAGGATAGAGTAAATGCTTATCCTATCTGCAGATGACAAACACGATAAGAGTGGGAGCACCCTCTGCAGGTCAGAACTAGAATTCAGAATTATTTAGCAAGTTGGAGAAGTAATTTTTGGGGAAAAAGGTCATAATAAAAAACCCCATGCTTTTGCATTTAGGTAGAAACAGTTGTCTGTATAAATCCATTATGAGGGAGATATTTAGGGCGTGAAAAATATAACTAAAGATGAAAATTTGAACATAAGTCAGCAAAGATTTGTAGTAATGAAAAAGGCAACTGTCAAAGCAGTCTGTATAAAAAGGCTGAGCCTGGCAAGGCTTATGTTGTATGTTCTCTACCCTAGCTGGCCTTGGTAGGACACAGCTGGAGTACAACATCCAGTATTGATCAACTCATTTAAAGGAGGAGGTAGATTATTTTGAGATCCAAGAGGAGTTCAAGATGATCAAAAAAAGGTTGAAGAAATATGCAGCTTTTCCACTTAAAATAGGTAAATCTCCTTGTGCACTTGTTGAGACAAATAACAGAATAGATTTAACTTAAGAAAAAATTAGGCCCTAAGAAAGCATTGACAGCACAGATAGTAAAGCCCTGGAATCAGTTGTCTGAGACGTGGTATCTCTATCACTAGGGTTTTTAAGGACAAATCAAACATCTGTCATGGGTACTTAGGACTAATTGATTCTGCTTTAGAGCAGAGAGATGGACTAAGATGACCTCTTGGGATCACTTCCAGTATTCTTTTCTCTGTTTTTTGCCCCTCTGGATATGTTGAATTGTTAATGCATTAACTGCTGCTTAGATAGATTATCGATTAATATTTAGTTTCATTAAAGAATGACATCAAAACTGCAACTGAAGATCTACTTAAAAAAGAACAAGAACTAAACATAAGCAGGCTAACCTTGGAAGAAACCCAGAGAGAAAGAGAAGAGGTGTATACAAAATACAAAGAACTGAGGAAATCATTTTTACGTAAGTATTAAGTAGCTCCTCTACGTAGTGGGCTTCCTCTTACTGTTTCTAAAGTCAGTGTGCCATAGCCCTTTGTCTGCCTATGGCTCAAGTGAACTATGAAACATGTTTAAATTGAGCTCTTTGCAACAACTGGAATCTACAGACATGGCCATAACACAAATATAAAGCATTTTTTAAAAAATGCCAGACTGGTTTTACAGATCACTTACTGATAGAACCTAGATTTATTTATAACAGCTTAACTCTAATGTTCAGTCATTACACTGTCTAAAAACCCTTTCTCTGCTTTGTAGAGAAGAAAGATGAAGAGCTACGAGTCAAAAGAGCTATTCAGCAGTCAATCAAAACTACTGGGAAGCTCAAGGAGGACAAGGTAATAACTTAAAACTTAGCTGTACTACTTCTGTGAAGTTTCCATCACCAGCTTTATTTTCTCCCAGTAAAGACCAGACACCCATGAAGATTGGGACTGAGGGAGAGAGGCTGGGGCTGCAGACATACCTTCCTCTGTTGCTGTGTTTCCATCTGGGGGATGCCTCAGACCTCAGCTCAGCCTGTAACCTAGTATTTATATCAAGCTGCCCTTGTGCTTGAATTTACATTCCTTAGGGAAGTGAGCAAGTCAAAATGGTACTGGGGCCATTTGCTTAGGGCTACTGGGCATCAGGCAGCCTGGCCAGGGCTTGCTTCAGCTGGGCTGTTCACCCCAGGCAAACAATCAGATTGCTTTTGTTTTCTGTTTCTCTGCTAGAACAAAACCTTTAGGTGGGAAAGGAACAGTCACACCTTCTGCTGTTAATAGGAAGAATCAAAGTATCTTTAGTTACTGAGCAGCATAAGACAAGCTCAATAAACCACATAATGGACTCTTATGAGGCTGGCCAGATTGCAGGATTTGTGCCCCAGTGGTCTGGTAATGGGCAAATCTCTCTGACGAGCTCCACAGCAGCTACATCAACACAGAAATTGTTCAGAAAAGTGAGGAATAGCACAACAAAACAATTGTGTACACCTGAGCCTCCAGTCACAGAAAAGTGACACCCTTGTCATTGGAGGACCCTGCAGCACGAATGTCACATCACTTCATGTCAGAGCTAGTTCCTTTCTTGTGGACTATGAGCAATCACTTCTTCTCTCTTTATCTCTTCCTGCTCATTGATAAGAGGGCATAGATACCTGTCTCAGATGGTACTTGCCATTTTAAAATGAAAGGTGCCTCATAACAAAAACTCTTTATTTAATTACGCAAATCCTATATAAAGATCAGTTAGCAGCAAAGAGCTTATTATTAACAGTTGGAGCTGAAGAACAAATTGCGGATCAAGCGTGATGCTGCGATTGACCAACTGAAAAGTCATACAGAGAGTATGAAGCTGCTAGAACGAGACATCTATGAGATCAACAGGAAACTTGACATCGTGAACACCGAGAACTGCAGATTCAAATTAGTGAGTATATTGGAGCTTGACAGTGCTCCTTCTCA
Source organism: Rynchops niger (assembly GCA_013400035.1). Lineage (NCBI taxonomy): Eukaryota > Metazoa > Chordata > Aves > Charadriiformes > Laridae > Rynchops > Rynchops niger. The sequence goes on along the minus strand of VXBH01005099.1, from coordinate 150,477 downwards.
ATATGAAGTTCATGATCATTTTTCATTTCACAGAGAACTAGCTGTGGAAGATGATGAAGCATAACCAGCACAGGGCAAACCTGGACTTTTAAATGAATGTGTGGAGCTGTGTTTAATTCGAAAGAAAACAAAGAGGAATATCCAAGGGCAAGGCATCTCCCTGAGGTGTAATCAATATCGTATATCTGCTGCATTCGGTTAGGGATTGTAGGAAAAGGCCTTCCTGCCACATGAAGGGGGCTGAGATGAGCGTGAGATGTAGAATAGGCCTGTGATAGGCCTGTGCAATTTGGAATCTATGCTTTTGAAGACCTTTCAGGTCCCAGGCTATCAGTGTGGTACAACCTCCTTCCTTGTAAAAGACAGGAAGGATCCTTAAAGGGGTTTTATTGCCAACCATTACCAGGCTGTCATCAAACCTCAATCCCATGTGGACTAAATTTCACAGATCATTAGAACCCGGTGGGCTATTTGCTGCCTGCAAGCACAGAGCTCTGCTGCCGCAAGGGCAGCTGCCTGAACCTGTGTGTGCTAGCACTGAGGATGCTAGGTACCAGCTACTCTGCAGCTCTATCTGATTATATCCTTATGGAAACAAAGGTTTCCCTCAGGAAGAGAACTTTTGGTTTCCCTACAAACATCCCTCTCCTTGTGTTCAGTTCACTAGCAGAAGCTAAGAAGCTCTGATTTTTCTGACGCCTGTATTGCACCAGGGAATGCTATTTATTTTGCCTGATCTGGGCCATATCTAACGCATTTCAGCCAAACCTGGGACAGTACAAGCTGGGTACTGGTAGAGCAGATCCAACGGGAATGAATCCATCCTATTTTGGGGAGTGAGTGAGTAAGAGTTTCCCTGGTTGCACATGAACTGTGCTGCTCTGGCTGTTCTCAGCGTCGTCATCCATTTTGGTAGCATAGACATAGCTGGGTTGTGTTGATTTTAGCAACTGTTAAAATTTATTCAACAAGATGAAATAGATGTTGAAAGAGAACGTGTCCATGGGAATACATCGACCTTTGTATTTCTGTAAGCTAAAACTCAGTTTATTTTTCATGTTCTCTTTAGAAACCATGAAAATGGAAATTATTTAGAAGAATTTAGAGGAGGATGATTCAGTTGTCATTATTTTTTCACAGTGCAATGCACAGATAAAAGAAGATATTTTTGCAATGAATTCCGAAGCAGAAAACCACAAGTCAGCAACAGTCAAAATCCTGAATGACCTAACAGTGCTTCATGGTAACATATCAATAACTATTTCAAAACAAAAAAGTTACTTTTTTAAATAATAACTTTCAGTCCTTATGTCACTTTTTGCCACAGCAATCTACCACATTTTAACTGTTAACTCTGTTGTAGATCATCTTCTGAAGGGATGGTCAGAGGAGAGCTGTATTCAAAAGGTGAATTTCAATTTTCTATTGTACTGGTTTGCATAAATATATTTAATTTACCACGTAAAAATTGAAATTGCATTTTGCAAATAAGGCACTACAACCTTTGAAGTTGTAGAGGGGCAAAGTATTAAACCTATTTTTTCCAGCATTGTATAAAAGTCCTTGCTATAAAAATATTTTCTTCTGATACTGTTCCTTTTGCTGGTCTTACATTCAAGCCTTTCTCAAACCTGGATCTAATAACATTCTTGCTGTTCTACATTCAGCTTATCACTCTTGTAATATTTTTCCAGTGGGGGATGACCTTCATTTTGAACACGAATTACACCAAACTGTCATGTAAGAAAGTTTTTGGCCAGTTATTCTGTTAGAAAGGCAAACTTTGCTTTTTTTATGCAAGGGTTGAGTAGTTAATGAAAAACTTCCAGCACAGCTACAAGTCTGGTGGCCAGTCAAGCTGTGGGAAAACAAGATAAAACAAGTTTCTTAACATTTTGAGGGCTTTTTTTTTTTTTTCCTTTTAAGAAAAAATGAATTCTACTCTGTGTCATTACAGGAATTTCTGGAGAATGAGCAGGAAATACTGAATGAAGTGACAACTCTAACAACAAAAATTCTACAACGAGAGGAAAAGATTGGTGATATTAATGGCAGGCTACAAAATAAGCTGGAAGAACTCGATTCTCTGATTGTCAAGAAATCTAGAATGGATGATCACTGTAAGAGACATTAAACTTTTTTTTTCCCCCACCCTTTTCCCCTCCCCCCCCTCTTTTTTTTTTTAAATCCCAGAATATGTTAATTCTTATCAGTTTGTGATAAAACACAAGTACTACAGCCAAGTTCTATCTGATCCTTCTGCTGCAGATTGAGACGTAGTGGTATATTTATTAGAAGAACAAGACATGCTTTATAACACAGCCTGGATATTATTATCTCTAATTGCCACTTTCTAAAGGCTCGTGATAATAACACTGAGGAGGCTATAAAACAGTCTGAGCATCACTGATCTTTCCAGAACTATATGTTTGCTTTTCCTCAAAGGATAAATAAAACTAACAGAACTCCAGCTCCTGCAGCTTGTGGTTGCATGGTAATCGCTGTAGGACTATATGGTTAATTAACGTTTATGTTCTCTAGAATACTACATGTGAGCAAGTTGCACTACTGTTTCCATTTAAATTAACAATATTCTATACGCTTGTCTTGGGGAGGGGTGATATTGCACAGGGGCCCTAAGCACATACAAATCACTTGCTTCAGGGCCTCCTTTTAACTCAGATCCTATAGGTACCTGTTTTACTTGTTGGTTCATAGAGGTCTCATTCGTAACGAGTCACAGGTTTGGTCACTGTATGGCCATCGTCTTGTTACAGAATGTGTTTTTTATACAGACTAAAGCCGAAAGGCTATGGCATACAGGCTGTTTCCAAATCGCTGGGTCTGGGAAATGTGACAGGAAACCAGGAAGAGGAACGATGCATTTTTAGAGGAAGGGCATGTCCCTGGAAGGGAGTCAGGCAGAGAGGGGAAGGATGGCGAACACACAGCAGAAGAGAATCCCACTTCATCTGAAAGCCAGTGCCACTATTATTTTCTGTGTGAAATGCGCAGGGCAGGTTTCTTCACAAGGAGCCTGCGCAAAACCATTGCTTGGACATTCCAAACCGCGGGTATTTATCTAGCTGTGTCTACCTAACTCTTTGGCTGCCATTACAATTTTTTTTGTGCTAGTGAGAGAAGGTGATAAAAAGACTTTACTAATTTGTATTTTGCATTCCAGGTTTTGCTGAAGGCTAAAGTACCGGACCCCAGCAGGAAGGTCAGTGTTTGGGTATGCCCTGGGCTGCACTGCCTTTTAATAGAGTCCTTCATTCTGCAGCCTTTAAAACTAACACGATTCTCTCTACCTATCAAAAGATGTACTCTTTTCTACAGCTAATATTACCTGGGAGTTGCTGTTACTTTTCTTTTTAAAAACAAGATATAGCCCAATATTTAAACCTAATACATATAGTCCATACGTGGAAATGCACATAAAAGTGTACGGTCCTTAGTACTACGCCTTTGCCAAATGGCTTTTCCAGCACGGAGCTGCCCTGGCTGCTCACACGCCTACTGTGCATGCACTGATGTGACGCCTACGCAAATGTAGACACAAAACTGTGTTTAGGACATTTTAAAGAAAAATATGCCTATGACTCTGTCAGTTATGGAAATGATATTTTGACACATGAGTTTTAAAACCATACTTCTAGAACTGTCCTCTGCATTAGTGCATCTGCAAATTACATATTGTACATAGCAGTATAGAGAACACTTGATTTCCTTAAGGAGATCAATTACTTAATCCCTAAATAAAACCTTACTTCTGCATGCAAGACTTAGTTTGTTCGCATGCTATTTTTAGAAGCAGTGAACCTGTCAATTGGCATTTCACAGAAGAAAAAATCAGGAAAGGCGTATCAGATGTAATGAAATTAAACCTTCTATGGAAAAAGAGAGCGACATCTCGAGGAAGGCTGGCTGAGCTGCTGGCAGCCTCTGTCCTTAGCAATGTTGGTATAGGTAATAGAATAAAAAAAGCATCGCTGTCACACTTAAATATAGAAATAGACACTGTTCTTTTCACCGCTACAGCCAATATTCCAAACAGTAGGAAGATTTTAAGTTGAGAAGACCTTCCTATTACTCTTCCTTCTGTGTTCAGACCTTCAGCACTGCTCTGCATCTTCTTCTAGACCCTCTATAGCACTAAATTACTGGTGATGAATATACAGGACGTGCTTTGGGTATCTTCCTCTACAATATAGAGAGAAGACTAGAGTTTTTGTCAGTGGGTATTTGNCTCGAGGAAGGCTGGCTGAGCTGCAAGCCAGGCTGGCTGAGCTGCAAGCCAGCTTCAGCAAGGCCAAAACCTCACTTCTGAACAGCCTCAGAAGTTTTAGCAATTCTTATCAAGGTGTTCACATAAAGATTTCGATGAATGTAGAGCCGAGATAATGGTATCTCTTTGAGGTAATAAGGAATCTCCGATTCTTTTTATTAAATCCGTGCTGGTTTTGTACTTCCAGCAGTTTTCATTATTGCAGTGGTGATATTGTATGCAGTTCCTTTCTCTGCTGCTAAACTCCGCTGCTGTCTGATCACTGCTGTTGCTGTAGTATGGGTACAAGAGTTGAGCTGTTGGCACCACCAACAAAGGGATGAAACAGTCATGAAGCACTTAAAGGAGGAAGCTAAGGTGACAGTGCTGAAATGCACAGAGAAGGCTTCACCCATACATAGACAACAGATGCTTCACAGGTTTACTGGCAGCAAGCGGCTTGCTGACAAAAGGTGTAGGCTGTCAGGAAAAGGAAATCTTTAATCTGCTCTTAAATGGAAAATTACAGTCAAGGTATAAGAAAATGAATTTCATGGGAGGGCTACTACTGTTTAATCATTGCCAGGAAGACGTGTTGCGTGAAAAGGGGCAAAGCGGTTTTGGCAGAAGATAAACCCCCTTGAGTTCTAACATGATGAAGTGAAGCGACTGTTGAAAGAGGCCCAAGAAAATGGACAAAGAACTCTGATGTTGAAGAAAAACACCAAGTACGGAAAGAGTCAAGAAAGACGGGGGAAATGAATGGTGGGACATGACCGGTGGGACACTCTTGGATGGTTGCCAACAGCTACAGGACTTTTTCCATCCTGTTGTTGTTTAACTAGTAATCACTGTATTGTGCTTTGCTTTGACGATTGTTTTGTGTGTTAGACTTTGGATTATGATGAAAAGCTTAACTTGCTTGATCACTCCACAAGATGTATTTGCACTTGATATCCCTCCCCACATGAGGACATGTGATATTCCCTACCAGTATTGAGTATCGTGGAGCTTGAGTGACTGTAGTCACAGGGTGGATTATGTGGAACAATTACTAAATTGGCCGAGAATACAAAAGTACAGCATTGTTCACACATTAAGGAACCTCATAAAATCAAGTGGCTCCTGAGGTAGAACACAGCTGCAGCTGGCACACGAAGAATGCAACATCTGCGATTCCCTGTACAAGGTTGTTTGCGAAACTACACGAGGGATGGAACGGAATGTGACTGTTCCATGGCCTTCCCTTGTGACAAATAGCAGATATGGGAACGAGATGGTACTACGGAAGAGATAAGCTGCCTACTTGCTTACTATGAAACAGATAAGCAGCCTACACGCTACCCGAGCCAACATTACGTCAAATTTTGATGAAATGCTGTCCTTTGTGGGAACTTTGCTCGTTACAATGTACCAAAACACACCTCCATCCTGGAGGCTACCCACCCCCAAGGTGCGACCACTCCTCCTTGAGTACACCAATCATAATAAAAGTATTTATGACTAAAGTCACTCCAACTCCACCTTGAAGATTAAAAAAAAAGTATAAAAATAGCCTGAGAGAGGGGGCTATCAGGGAAGACACCATCGCAAACAAGTCAGAACTCCATCACTGACTTCCGGGACCAGCCAACAGGCTGAGCCTTTCTTCCTCACCATAGGGACGCCTTTGGGTAAGACTTAGATTATACCGAGTGTTTCCTCAGGGAACTTAGAAATTTCTCTAGAGAATCTCTATCCTACATTTATAGCCAGGCTGTATGGTTTATAACTTTGTCGTGCATTTGTATACTTAACAATATCTTTATTTGCACGTGCTTTGCAGACAGTGTATTTATCACTGGCAATCCTAAGAACCTGTATATCTGTTGTTTAAATAACCCGCACTTTTTAAGTAGTTAGTCTTTTCGGTTTCTCCCTGAACGCGACCAAAGACTCGAGAGTGGCCGGGCTAGTTCATGAGCACGACTAGACTGAAGGTGCAGTCCACTATTAGTGTATCCTGATCGTAACAGTTTAATACATATTAAACGCGATTGGACTGATAGTGCTGAATTGGGCATCACTCAGAATTTAAACCTAGCCGCACCTAGCCTCCCACCTCGGTGAGCAGTGTTAGAACGCAAGGGGGTTTATCTTCTGCCAAAACCGCTTGGCCCCCTTTTCACGCAACAAGAGGTCTCCATACGTGAATTACACAAAGCACAAGCTATACTTTACAGTGAACTTTACAATGCATTTCCCCTCCTTCTTCCTAGCAGCCATCCTAAAGCATCACAAGGAATCAATGAGGAGATGCTCAACGTATTTTATGAAGACAAAAGGTTATTTCCACTGGTGGGAATAGAAGCTAGAGTTTGTGACAAGAAAACCAAGCTCTATGTAATATTCAAGCTCTGTTTCTTTTATTGAAAGTCTGAAAAACTTTGTTGTTTTATTCAAACAACACCTAAAATATTGCATTAGGAAATAAACATATACAAGCAAACCGCTGTACTAGATTGTGTCACAAGCTTTTTATACAGATTCACAGTGATAAATAGATAAAAAGACATTCCCTTCGATCTATAACAGATATGTATGAAGAATACAAAGTGCAGCCTTTTAGCATTATACAGTCTCTCTCAGAAGTGTTTCACCTGGAAGTCATGTACATAAATAACTTCTTTTAAAACAGAAGTTTCCAAAGCATAACAAGCACTAAAATTGCTTAATCCACATGATAGGACAGTATTGCTGGTGCAGGCTCCTTTTAATGTCCATTTCCACCTTCTGAGAGTATGCGCGATGGCTCAGTGTACTTTGCTGTCAGTAAGTAGAAGAGGGCAGGTGCAGGTACCAAGGCAAGCAGTGGCAGGTCCTGCTCAAGCTTATCCAGTTTGGAAATGGAGATAATTCCATAGGCATGAAGTAACCAGTGGCTGAAGAGGACAACGAGCCTTTTCTTCCTGACAAGAAGATCCTTGAAAGACTTGCAAAACAAACACAGCATGCTGTTAGCATTCAGCCTGTTACCTAGTACCTGACGTTTAAAAGATGTGGTGCTCAGAGCCTGTATGAAGCCTCCTGGGTTTGAGACCTTCCAGCACATAACAGTTTCTCAATACACCACAAGAGGGAAGTCTCACCGGAGCTTCCTCCAGCTAAGAGAAGTCTTAAAGGAAGAGGCTTAAACACAGAATACACTGCTGAGAAAAGGCAAGAGACAAAGTTGTCTCAAGTATTTTATGAGTTTTAACAGAGAAAACATTTTTACCTACCTCCACTTCAGAAGCAGACATGTACACAGCCAGCGTAACCAAAGACAGCACCAGTATGATGTATGGAAAGGCATAATCTAAAGGCAACCATTGAAGACGTTAGCAGGAAAAAGAATGCATTACGTACAATTCAGAGGAGATCATTTTTACATATATAACCATGGGAAAGAAGTAAACTAAGCTACTATAGCCCACCTCTTCTCATCACATCAAACACACACAGCAGCAAGGGTCAGCCAAGCACAACTATTCAACCTTCCATCTTAGGTTTTCAAACCTTTTCTAATATTTCCAGGGGGAGTTAATGTATACTTAAATCACTAATTGAAAAAGGCAGATAATGAGAAAAGTAGTCAGCCTGAGTGGAGATTTTGTGGCACCCGTCCCCTTCATGTGACAAGTATGCTGGAAGCTAAACCAAAAATAGCCAATCTCCCCAAACTTACACTTTAATCCCCCTCTGAAATCAGACAAAATCTACCTTAGCAGAAAGTGGAATTAACTTCCTCTGAATTAATTTCCTCTCATACCTCTTCTACTCCCTTTTTGGGGAAGCAGCACCAGCAGAGGCAAAAGCCATGCTGATCAGGAGCCTGGTTAGGACAGGGCTACTAATGAGCAACCTTTTCCGGTAAGACTCCTCACAATAACCTTAAACAACATCCTTATTCTCAAAGCAAAAAGAGTGTCATGTCGCTTCCCTCCCATAAGTCACTTGTTAGTGTGTGTTTATAGGTACGTTTATAAGCATTATTAAGAGAGAACTCACAGAGCAGCCCTCCTCCAACGGCCTGAAGCACAGTGAGGATAGGGAAGAAGTACAGTGCTGCATAAATGCTTTTAAATCGATCAGACTTTCCTAAACCACAGGCAATTTTCTTAACCAGAAGAGGCCGAAGTAGCATCATTAACACAAGACAGAAGGCATAATATATAAACACAATGGTGTACCTGGAGAAAAAAAAAAAAAAAAAAAGAGAGAGAAATTCCTTAAAACGTGCATTTGTTTTTCTCCTACAGACTCAGCTCAGAACCAGGGAATTTGGGGTTAGAGTCAGTGAAGTCTAAAGAATTTACAATCAAAGGATGTAAACACAGAACGATGGTCTCACTTTTCCTAGGGGAAACAGGGAAGATGCATCAAAGTATAAAAAAACCCAAACTCTAACTCTTCATAGCTAAATAGCCTGGATTTATGCCACCTTCTTTGGTGACTCAGGAAGTCATTAGGTGCTGCTAAGTGCTTCACGCATAAACCAGCTCGACGCATGAAAGACTTCAGGCGATTGATACTCATTGGTCTGAGTTATATCTGCACACTTCTTGTGGCTTTGAGAAGAGGCACGGACAGAAACACACTTGCATATAACGAAGGGACGGACAGGAGTACAAAAGCCTTTACACTCACAGGGGATAGACTGCTTCATGAGTGCAGTGCACGGTGGTGATGTAGTCAGGACTTGGGTTGTAAAGCATTGTGTACCAGTCCGAAAGCTTCTTCACCTTGCAGGAGCGGATGTGCAGGGAGCCAACAGGGTCGCTGATGACCAGTGTAACAATTGCTGCAATGCTGCACTCGAACAAGGCGGTGACATGCTGCAATAACGCGCTGGAACTGTGGATGGAGAGAGAGAATTTACTACTATTTTGCTAACACAACAGGAAATCGAAATGCCAACTGAAAAGTGGAGGCCCATGGAGCACAGAACCTTCTACAGAGTTAATATTCAGCATGACCAAGGAAGAACAACTCTGCTTGAATAAAAAGTTAAGTATTTGAAGCTGAATGTGAAAACCCATTTAGAATCTCAGATGATTTAGGCATAAAATGTGACTGAAAAACATTCCAGCTACTTAAATAAAAGCTTGCTGTAGCATAAACATCCTGTCAGGTGAGGGACAGCAACACTCACACTGTTGCAGTTTCACAGAAAGCAGCAGTGAGGATAAAACAGCACGCATCTCAGATGGGGTAACATTGTTACATATAAGCAAAATGTTCAAAGCTGCAAGTCCTTGTTAAAGATGGTATATTCATATATTAAACTCTCTCAGTCCCCTGTGTTTTCAGAGTTTAGTACACTTTAGAGTCATTACTTCTTAAAAGTTCCAGCCCAGCACCTAATGGCCGCATGAAGCTGTGGTTTTAAACGCCTTTTTTTACAGATCTTCCTTGATGCACCATACTGATGTAAAGGTTACATCAGCTGTGCTATCAGGACCAAACCCAGTATATGTATTCCTAAAGAGAAAACTCCAATCCCTTCTCTCATTGAATGTGCACAGCACTGCTGACTGGGGCCTCTGCGGAGGTAGGTCACACCTGGGCACAGGTCTGGCCCAGGAGAGAGGGGATGACACAACGCGCTGCTCGTGCCTGCTGGGAAACTCAATCCAGCCCAAATTGCCAGACTGGGCACCTCATTAAAGAGATACAGCCAATGTCCTGAGAGCAGTGACCAGCAAGAAGGACCTGCAGGATTCTTTTGTTTGTAAATAACGTCCCCCTCCAGCTGCTCAAAGCTTATGTGCTGCTCATATCAGCTCAACCAGCAGCATGAACTGCTGGACAATTCAATTCAGCATCTCAGAATGTTCACTCATGGATGCAAGGCTTCCATTTTTAAATAACTGATCTGAAGAAGGGGTATACGAACCTCTTTTTTCCTGAATACCATTCAATAAAGAACCAGTGTAAAACCAGGGGAAGCATGGCCATGAAGCCAAGGTACAGCCAGTCGTAGCGGTCTGGAGATCCCATACATTCCCGGCAGATTTTGTTGTCATCAGTCCTTTGACCTCTAGGGCATACCTACAAAAAGCAGAGACTGTATTTACAAAGCATCTGAGTATCAATAATGAATCATTGCAGTTCCTGCAAAATCAGACTGAAGTTCTGGGGCAATAAACTTAGCAGATTTTTAAAGAGATGAAACATTAATATCAGCAATTTCTCAGCCTATGCTGCCCTTGATCTGTCTGGCTCTTGCTTTTTAATATAAAAAAAGATGAAGGACGTTTAAAAGGCTTCATCCAAGATGTCCTTTTCCCCTCCCGCTGTCACACCACCTCCTTTTCCTCACTAAGCTCACTCACCAGGCCCCTCACAACCACTTCCCCACAGAGTTTCTTGCTCCCCATTCATTACACCCTCCCTGGATCTTGCTCTCCTTTAGTACACCAATAAAATCATTGGGTAGAGTGATTTCAGCACAGCTCTCCATACCATCACACCCTGTTCCAGCTTTCGCAGCCCCTCTGCTCGGCTCTGGCTTAGCACCGCCTTCGTGGAACGTTTCATTGAGCAGCTCCTGCTTTTGGTAAGGGAGCTCTGCCCGTCCTTTGCAGCCCTCACCTTCACCTGCTCCCCACCACATATCGGGGCTGGGCTGCGGGCCGCGGTGCTGCTTACAGCGGGATCCGCGTCAGCCTTCGGAGGTCTGCCGCGGCCTGCGCTGCCGAAGCCGGGCCCAGCTCGGGAGAGAGCGGGGCCTTCTCCTCTCCCCAGGCCGAACCTCGCCCGCGCCGCACTTACCCCACAGTCCCCGTAGGTCTCCACGGAGCCGTTGACCGACAGGACGGTCCTGCCGCAGTACAGCCCGAGGCAGGCGGTCTGGATGCCCACCCCGGCGGGGAGAGCGCAGCCCGCGTTACCGCGGCGCTCCGATCCGCTAAGACCCGCCCCGCCCGCAGCCGTGAGGGACCGAGCGCCACCCCCGGCCCTCTCCAGCCACTGACAACACCCCCATCCCTACGCCCAGTTCGGTACCGCCGGGCCCGGCCTACCAGAACGGAACATCCCGGTAACCAGGCAACAAGCCCGCCAACTCCTCCGAGCCACTTCCGTTATGCGCCACTTCCGCTTCCGACGCGGGAACCAGCTCCACCCCCCGAGGGATAGAGGCGCGGTCACGGGCAAGGGGCGGGGTTGCTCTGCCCGGGGGCGGGGTCACTGCGCCGGGGGCGGGGTCACTGCGCCGGGGGCGGGCCCGCTGTTGGGGCC